>JABUQX010090756.1:0-27354 GCA_015478945.1 Trachelipus rathkii | reverse complement strand
CACTTAAAGCCAGTTTTCGTTATACATACACAATCAGTGTTAAGAAAAAAAATGAAGTCACCAGTAGATGTGATTTGTATAAACACAGAGTTTCTTGTAATAATTATTCAGGTGAAAGATGAGTTCTGTATGTTTAATAGCAAGGTAGTAATTATTAGGTTCTACAACCCGAATCATAAAGGCAAAAGAGAACAAGCTCCAGAACCTGAAACCTGAACATACAATTATATAAAACTTTAACTTTAATCCATACAAAAGTACATTCTATATTATTTTCTACTAATAAGATCTTCAAACTACTAGATTGTATATAATTTCAAAAAATAAAAGTTTCAAACATGACTAAAAAAAAAGTAAACTACTAAATAATTAAATAACAACAATTACATCCCTACCTTAACAATCGTTAAGGTTAAAAACTCTTGTGGAACAAGGTGATCCAACGAAACACAACAGTAGAATGTAGAGTACAGAGTACCAAATGATGTATCTATTCAGACCTACAAATAAAGCATAAAAACATAAAAGAAAAACTAAAAATACGACCTTTCTCTTCGTCATCCATCAATTTCAGTTTTTAGTACTTTATAACAGTTTAAGTAGTATTTCTCATCTTACCAAAGCCATAAGATTCAAGCAAGATAATTTGTGAAAAATTTGTGAGTCTTCAAGGGTATTTCCATGCGCTCAACCCTCAATAAATAATGTCATTGGTAAGATGCATCAAAAAAAAAATAAGAAACATTCCAAACAGCAAAGGCTCAAAATAAATTCTCTACATGTTCCTCCCCACCCGTCGTAACATGACGGATAGAAGGGGATGTGGTAACATCATCAACAACCACTGAACAAAACAACCAAAACGAGAAACATCGACCAAACAACAAAACTACAAACCTCAACACAACAATAGGGTAAGTTTCCAAAAGGTAATTTGTAGAGTAATAGTCTCAGAGTTTTCCAGGGTACCGGATGTTTCTGAGACGTAATGAAAAGTTGATGCTCACCTAGTAATCGTTGAATGTTCATTCCACACCCAGATAAAGTCAAAAAAAATTTAAAATATAAAAACAACCAAAGGAATATTTATTAAATACATAAGTTTACAAAGTTTTAGACCTACATAATATCCTAATCTAAATCTAATACAAATAAAACTAGGTCCCTATACTATATGCTATATATTTACAAATTTATGTTCCTTTCCGTCTATGCAAGTTGGCTATCTGTATTTAATTCACCGTCTTGATCGGTTCTCCTACGCCTTTCCAGAATGCGGGTCTGTACCCAAGGTTCATCTAAATCCACAGCAGTCGATCTTTTTCGAGTACGTGCGGCCACTGGCTCCAAAAAGTCAGCTTCTGTAGTTTCATCGTGCCCACTCGGGGGAATTGGCAACGCCATCGCTTCAGGCGCCCAGTGCACCACTTTCTTTTTACTACTGAACGTAGTTCGTGCCAATTCTGGAATGGCTACCGGAGATTTCTCCCATTCTAAGAATTCTTTAATTGTTTGTTCAGTTAGGGTGGATGGTTCCGATTCTTCATCACAACTGGGGGAGAATATTAATTTAGGCAATTCAGTTATCGGCGATGGAGTAGTAACATTTGTTTCACAAGGAAGATCGGTAATACTGTCTCTTGACACAACATTTTCCAGAGAAAGCCTCCTTATTTGTCTGGGTACAGGAGGTACTTCTCTGTTATCAGTTATAATTAAAGGGGTATAAGATATGTAAGAAGGAGTATGAATTAATTCTGCAGATACATTTGTTACATTTGGAGAGTTCTCTATCAAAGATGGACTAAGTAAAAGTTGTTCGGGAGTAATGAATAAGTTTCCCAAATAATAAGATGATATATCACTCATCTGATCATGACTGATCCTAACACTATCATCCAATTGATCGACTTGAGGATATCCATTACGGTCACTTTCGTCTAAATATTGGTTTAATGAATTAGCTATTAGTACGCTTTGATTTAAATGATAAACTACGTCATTAAAAAGATCCGGACTCGGGATATCTGGAAAACCCAAAAAGTCATTATCATCCTCTGAGTCATCGTCAAAATTTATTGCTTGTGTAGTAGGGATCGTGTCTGGAAAGGTTGTGATTGATTCATCAGCGAATTCTTCCGAAGGGTCTACCTCCAAAACTATAGGTTTAGTTAATAATTTTATAAATATAGGTGTTCTTTGTAAATACAAGGGAGGTGAAATCCATCGTTTCAATTGACGATGATGCACTCGGTATTTCCGTTCAGTGTCCATCGCTTCCACCACGTATGTTACGTCATTAGAATTGACATGGATTACTCTTAAAGGACCTTGGTACCTTTCTTTGAACTTATTGATAGTAAGATCCCCTGGTAAGCGGATTTTTAATGCTACCAATTGGTCGATAACATATGGTTGAAAATTTCTATGACCTTCATCCCAATATTGCGAAAATCTTGTCCAAGGTAATTTTGGACGGGTGTCATGAGCCTCCCGATATAATACTTCGGCTGGAGTTTTACCAGTTTCAGAGTGTTTTGAATGATTATAGGTTAGAATTACATGGGGAAGGGAATCCCATTCTGCAGGATCTTGTAAAGAAACTCGCAAATATTGTAACAATGTTCGGTTGACTCGCTCAACAATACCATTGGATGAAGGGTTATAGGGCGTAGTGTACACATGATATATGTCCAATGAACGTAAAAAGTCTTCAAAGATAGGTCCACGAAATTCTCGACCATTGTCGGTTAGTAATCTAGAAGGAATTAGTGGAAGATAGGGAATTATACTTTCCAGTGCAGCTGTAACTAGAGATGTATGTTTACTTTTAATTGGCACTGCAGCCACCCATTTGCTGTAGTGGTCTATAAATACGAGTGCGTAGTTATTCCCTCTACGAGATCTTGGTAATTGAACAAGATCCGCAGCTGTCAATTCAAAGGGATATCTAGTGTTAATCTTTATTTTTGGTGGTGTATTAAATATGTTGGAGATTTTGGCCAATTGGCAAGTATGACACGACATAGAAACATCTTTACAAATTCCTCGTAATTTGGGGTGCCATACTAGATTTTCTAATAACGCGTATAATTTTCGCTGTCCTATATGGGCAAACTCATAATGGTTGATCACAGCAACCTGCACTGCAAAAATAAATGATACCACATAATTGTAATGATCATTTCGATTGCGATGGATTAATTGATCATCTAAAAGTGATAAGGAATTCAGAGAATAACGGAATAATTTAAGAGGACCTCGAAGAGGTTGATTATTTTGTAAGGCTCTTTTCAAACGCCTCAACAAGGGGTCATTTTTCTGACAATCAATGATTTGTGACATCAATATCTCTACAGTGTCTTGAGTATTGATGATCATGGAAAAGTTTTTCAGGGAAATAATTGTGTTAGGTATTTTATTACCATCTGCTTCACCAGCCAACTCCTCCCCACCAGAGTTAAATAGTTTCTGCACAAGGTCAAAAGGATCGTCCGCTAAATCATTCTCATTCAGAGACTCTGGTTCTAACGAATGAATGACCGCTAATAACGAAGGTTCAATTGGAATTGGACGGGGATATGCTTCCAAAAACTTGGTAGCTGACTCAGGCAAGATATCTTCCATTGAAATAAGTCGGTTAAAGTGAGTACCACCTCGACAAAACAAAAACAGACTCCTTTTGCTATCAGGAAATCCAAACTGTAAAGGGTGATTTTTATTAAAATAAACCAATACTTTTATCTGTCGCAATTTAGCATAGGCTTGAATGCTATGAATAAAGGGAATTTGTCCTGGATATCTAGTTAGTTGTAATTGCTTAAGTAGATCTCTTGCATTCTTACCAGTTGGTAAATGATACGTTTCGCGTTGTGCTATCAATTCATCCACAATTTCTACTCTTAATTCTAAATGTTGTCCCATATTGTCATACTCATAGTGAGAAAAACACTGGAACAGTGAATCTCCTCCACCAGGCATTAAAATTTCTTTAAATCCATCTGGGATTTCTGGAAGATAACTAGTTTCCATAGCTTCCAATTTTAGTTCATAATGGGATCTAGACAAGATGTCTGCAATAATATTTTCCTTACCGGGCAAATAACATAATTCATAATCCAGGTCATTTAATTCTTCTAAAGTCCTGGCGACTCTAGGGTTTACTAAGGGCATGTTCTGAAGGAACAAAATAGGTTGATGGTCTGTAAATATTATTACTTTGATTTTATATAGAAAGGGTTTTAGAGATCTTATAGCCCACCGTATGGCTGCTACTTCCCTTTCTGTAGTACTGTATTTACGTTGTGCTTTTGAAAAGACCGTAGAAATGAAGGCAATTGGTTTTTCTTCATTTTCTTGGACCTGGCTAAGGCAGGCGCCAGCACCTACTCCAGATGCATCAGTATATAATAAGAGTGGTGCTGCATTAGCCGAGCGATCCGGATATACTAACAAAGGTGGTGTAGTCAGAAGTTGTTTTAATGCGTCAAAGGCCTGCTGGCACTGTTCAGTCCAATTTACATTACTTTTACCCTTTAATAATTCGAACAATGGTTGTGCTATCACCGAGCAATTAGGGATATGTCGGCGGTAAAAGTTGACTAACCCCATAAATTGTCTAACCTGCCGGACCGTTTTTGGTACTGGGAAATCTCTTATTCCTTGTAAGTTTCTTTCCAAGGGTATCATGCCCTCATTGGAAATCATATGTCCCAAAAATTTCACCTTTCTTCTGAGTAAATAAGTTTTTGATGGTTTTAATTTAAATCCGTTCACCATGAATGCCACAAGAACTTCTTCTAAGTTGGATAAATGCTTTTCAAAAGTGTCACTGACTATTAGTACATCATCAAGATAGACCCTAACTTCCCTCCAAGAGATGTGACTTAGTGCAAGATTCATGGCTCTCTGGAAGGTAGCCGGTCCATTTTTCACGCCAAAGGGCATTCTTAAGAATTCCCAATGGGATAATGGTGTAGAAAACGCGGTCTTTTCTACGCTGTCGTCCTCCATTTCTATTTGATAATAACCTTTTATTAGGTCAATTGTTGAAAAATATTGTTTACCTTGGAGACTAAATAGTGTATCTGTTAAATTAGGTATAGGGAAAGAATCGCCTTTTGTAACGGAATTTAATTTTCTGTAGTCAATGCATAGGCGCATAGTCCCATCGGGTTTTCTAATGGGAACAACTGGTGCTGAGTAAGGGGAGAAGGATTGTCGAATAATGCCATCAGCTTCCAGTTTTCTACATACTTCTTCGACCTCGTAAAGAATTGGACCCTGCAGTCTTCTAACCGGTTCACACACTGGATCGTCAATCATTGTTTCTATAGAATGCTTTAAGATGGAAGTGCATCCTACGTCTGCATCTCCCAGACTCAGTGCTGACGGATATTTAAGCAGTAACTGAATAAGTTGGTCTTTTTGTTCTTGGGTGAGATCGGTGGCATCCAGGTCAAAAGCCTCGTAAAGGTTTGCGGGTGTCCATTCTTTGTAGGTATTTTGTAATTTCTGTGTTAGTTCAACTATATGTGTAGGAATTGTATGATTGGGGTTTTTGGTAAGTATAGAAAATGTACCCAAGGTATAACCTTGCTTAATTTTTATATTGTTATTAGTTAGATTGTAACAAGGTAACCTAATCGGAGTATTGGGTGAATATGGAGTGACAGCATGGTCCATGAAACAGTGATTCTGTTCACTAGGTGTGAACAACAAAAGAGCTGGATGAGAGGGTTCTGGAAACCAACTTTCTTGTAAAAGCGACACCTCAATCCATTTATTCGAAGGAATGTTTACTCCTTGGGCCAATTTGGCTGCATGTTCTTGACCATTTTTGGTCCGTATATCTTTTGCTATGACCACAAGACTATCCTTATGTCGGGTAATTAACTCCTTATTAGCCAAATCAGGTAATATGTTTTCTGTACGCAAAAGATCGTAACCTATAACTAAACCATACGAAACAACTTCATCCGACACAATGACAAAATCTCTGGCCTGTGTACAGTAGCTGTTAGAAAGATGTAAGGATAGAGTAACTGCACCAATAACTTCAAAAACAACGTCACCGATGCCACGAAGACCTGTATATATAGTAGATTTCAAAGGATATTTAGACGGATCCAATAATTTATAAGTTCGATTGGTGATAATACTGACAGATGCTCCAGTATCAACTAAAGCTTCCAACAGTTCCGTTTGAGAAGAATTCTCAATTATAACACCTATTACCAAGGCTTCTTCTAGAAGGGATTGAGTAATCCTAAGCTGGAGAAATGGGCCTTTTGGGCCGCTTATTATTGGATTTTTATTTATTATTAGAGACTCCGGTTGGAGTGTATTTTGTGACAAAAGACAGTCAGTTTTGACAGAGGTTCCTTGAGACCCAGGATGGGTTAAAACTTGAGAAGACAAAGAAGGGTCAGTATTGACCGAAACATCAACATTTAGGTTATTGTTTTGATAATTTGTGATACCATTTACATGTGAATCTTTTAGTTCTTTTGGAGAATCGTCTATAAAATCTATCCCATAATCAAGGACAGGGACATTTACCTGCAATAATTCAGGAATTATCTCTGAATTGTCAGTTTCAGTTGATGAAAGCATTGACGGTGACCCTACATTCAATGGATGTCGCTTGTTATTTCTTTGGGGTTTTGGAAGTTCTTTCGACAACAGCTGCGGAGGCTCTGCAGGTGGGCCACTCCCCACAGAGCTTATACGTTTTTTGAAGGTGATTTATTTTGTGGGCAATTCATTCCCAGATGACCCCCTTGACAGAAGGGACATCGTGGAGTGGAATCACATTGCTGCTGTTTTTGCCTGGTTTGTGGACAGTTCTGAACAACATGTCCATCTTGATCACATCGAATACATTTGTTCATTCGTAGGTAGCACTCATCAAAGATGTGCCCTCTTTTTCCGCAAAAGTGACAATACGGTCGTGATGGACAATCCTTAACAAGGTGTCCACGCTGCTTACAATACTTGCAAGAGAGATTGTTTCCTGCCCACCAAGGTTGTTGTGGTTGGTACTGTGGAGACGCAGGTGATGGTCTCTGTTGTACACTGGGACTTACAGAAGTATTTAGTTGCTGTGGCGGTTGCTGCCTTTGTTTAGGAGATGGTGGGCCCCGTTTAGAGGCATAGAAAGTTCGATTATTTCTTGGATTTCTTGGAGAAACAGGAGGAGCACCAGGTCTTGGAAACTCATTAATAGGTACGGGAGGTATAGGTGGTTGTGCGGCAACCTGAGCAAATGTAGGAGTAGAGTAAGAACGTGTTATATTAGGGCTCGGGTTACCCTGATAAGTGTTTCCATAATAAACTGGTGTTTGACCATAGTACATCTGCTGTCGTCCATACTGTTCAAAACCCAAATTCGATTGTGGTTGTTGGGTCATACCTCTTTGAGAGTAATATTCCTGTGTCACCATTGGAGGGTTTATACCTGTTAATGGAAATGGATGCATTGACGTGAGGTCAATCACCTCCGGAGACGAAGGCAAATTCTCAGCACTCTGTGGTGTTGGTACATATATAGGTTGTCCCTCACTAGGTTCATGACCTTTATAATGCTGAGTTATAAGTCTCACTAATCCGTCCCAATTAAGTGGAACACCTCTCATAGCAATTTCGCACACCACTGCAGAAGCATTTACTTGTTCTTGTACATCAATGGGCAGGCTGCCAACCAATTTTTCCCTGACCATCTTTATATTTTTAACATCAGATCCAGGAAAAGCCATTTCTGCTAAACCTTGCAATCTCAATGAATAAAGTGGTATTGTTTCATGAGGGAGGATTTTTGCCTCATTAAAGTTCTTTAGGTGAGTCTTCACCTTCTTTCTTAAATATTCAGCATACCATTCGTTTAGTTGGGCTTTAATTATTGTATAACCAGCGTTATTTTTCATTAATACGTCATACACTTTCTTAACATCACCTTCCAGATACATTCCTAGGTGTGTTCGCCACCCCTCAGCTGTTGCTCTGGGGTAGGTTATTGAGGCATATTCCTCGAATCGTTGTAAAAATTGTGGAAACGGTTCTCCGTTCTCCAATGAGTATTTACCCACAGGGATCATTCTGTTAGAATTAGGAGTATTCTTCTCCAGTAATAGAACCACTTTGGTTAAAGCCATGATCATTTCTTGATTCTGACGATAGATAGCTTTCAGCCAATCTCTGTCTGAAATTGGGAATGGAAGTAGTTCTGCCGAAGATAGTTTAGTAGGCTGTCCTTGAGACACCGGAGTAGCAGACGATTGACTCTGATGCGGAATATTTCCCTGTGTGGCAAATGGAGAATCGGGTATTCTCGTTAGTCTATCCATCCGATCCTTTAGATCATTAGATAGGGAGTATTGTTGAGCCAATTGCTCTCTCGTTATTCCATTTTCTGGGATGGAAATGTTTGGGATTACCTGCTGTATTTCCCCTTCATTTGTGCGTAACACCTCAGAAGTGGGATCTATATCTCCGTTAAACTCTGTTCTAAGAGCGTTAAGATCTTGTTCCAAATTTGGCGGCAACTGGATGACATTCTCCCCCTCTTTGGTATCGGGGAGTGTTTCGTCACCTGATAAATTTTTTCCGTCCATTATTTATTATTCAAACAACAACAAACAAAAAAACAATAAACCAAAATTTACAACCTACAAACAACTCAAACAACAAAAAATAGGAAGGGAGAGGTAGTCTCACGAGCAGCAGTATCAGCAACTACGCTCTGCTACCAATATAAGGGTTTATGACAATGGGGTAATCGTGTATTGTTAAGAAGATGTTCATTGACTGATGAGAGTTAGAGATTAGGGCAATGGGACAAAAATAGAAATGTAATTTTCACAGGAAAACGTATTTATAAATTAAAGGCCAAATCGCTCAAATAAATGTAGTTACCGATACACACCTTTCGATCGACCACTCAGTTCCCTCCTTCACTCCACGAGACAGCAACAGTTATCTGCGACCAGTGTAAAGCAAGCTTGAAAAAAAGTTTTTAACATTACATCACATCCAACGTGCAATAAGCTGAGAACACCACAAATGCAATACAATCTCCACAGTAGTTACATGTAAAAAAGAAAAAAAAATAAGCTTATTAAAAAATGCAATGGTATAAATTGGGGTATTCACCAGTGGCGATAGATAGTTACCTTTAACCTTTAACCTTTAATTTAATGTGACTTTCCGCCCTGAACTTACAATCCTCTTCACAGGCCACCCAGAACAGCACACAAGCGATGCAACAGGTCAATGGTTCTTAAAAAAAAAAACTCAAACACAAGAAATAGGCATGAACATATTTATATATTTTTATAAATCCACATGCGCCGGTTAATACCAACACCCATGCATGAGTTCAATAAAACCACCACAGAGAGAGGTAAAAAGAACCAGAGACACAGATGCATGCGAAGAGGGAGAAGAAAAGGTTAATAAGTGTAGTAATTATATAAAATGGTATACTTAACTAGGTATTATATAAAAAAATGTATCAAGTCTACCACACCTTTATATAGTTGTAACTAGTTCTAACTACTGTTAAAGAATCCAAAGATCCTCAAGCACCCAAGAAAAGGGGTTAATAATGAATAAATTATGAGCTAATTGTTAAAAAGAGAGAGTAGAATGGTTATATCTTTACCAGTGAATAGAAATATTAAGACTAACTAATGGTTTTTAAGTGATGTCCACAAGGCCCCAGTGTGAGAAAGGGACAGGTTGTCCACATGCAACCCAACTGAAGACTATATAAAAAAAACAAAAGAGGTATATTTAAAGGGTCATGTATATTTATTTTATATTATGAAATATTGGTCATATACATATATAATAAATTTATAAAAAAAATACAATTATAGAAATATGAATACAATTGGTACCAATTAAAAAAAACTAAACCTAATTCAGTACTAAATAAATAAATTAAATAGACACAAATATAAAAAAAATAATAATAACCGTAAGTAAATAAATTGAATGGACAATAATAACAAAATTAATAATAATAATAATAATAAACAAATATGAGAAAGAGAGATTCTTAAAAGTTTATATATATATATATATAGTAAATTGGTTAAGTAGTTCAAGTAACACAATTTAGGGGTGTTAAATATAAACTTACATTTTAATAATTTACCACAGAAGTTAAACACTAGTTTATAAAAGTTTCCAAGTTCCAAACAATGTTTTTGGCTCTACAAAAGGTTCACTGTGAGTGTTATTATATACAAATTATAATTGTTTCAAGTTCACAATACCAATTTATTCCACCAACCTGCTTAATAGGTCCTTAAAGGTAAAGTACGTTAAGGTCACTCAATCCCACTCTATGAGTGGAAACTGTGCACTATTAAGAAGTATTGATAGTTATTGCACAAATTACAATGTTGACTTGGTACACTTAAAGCCAGTTTTCGTTATACATACACAATCAGTGTTAAGAAAAAAAATGAAGTCACCAGTAGATGTGATTTGTATAAACACAGAGTTTCTTGTAATAATTATTCCGGTGAAAGATGAGTTCTGTATGTTTAATAGCAAGGTAGTAATTATTAGGTTCTACAACCCGAATCATAAAGGCAAAAGAGAACAAGCTCCAGAACCTGAAACCTGAACATACAATTATATAAAACTTTAACTTTAATCCATACAAAAGTACATTCTATATTATTTTCTACTAATAAGATCTTCAAACTACTAGATTGTATATAATTTCAAAAAATAAAAGTTTCAAACATGACTAAAAAAAAAGTAAACTACTAAATAATTAAATAACAACAATTACATCCCTACCTTAACAATCGTTAAGGTTAAAAACTCTTGTGGAACAAGGTGATCCAACAAAACACAACAGTAGAATGTAGAGTACAGAGTACCAAATGATGTATCTATTCAGACCTACAAATAAAGCATAAAAACATAAAAGAAAAACTAAAAATACGACCTTTCTCCTTCGTCATCCATAAATTTTAGTTTTTATGACTTTATAACAGTTTAAGTAGTATTTCTCATCTTACCAAAGCCATAAGATTCAAGCAAGATAATTTGTGAAAAATTTGTGAGTCTTCAAGGGTATTTCCATGCACTCAACCCTCAATAATTAACTGGTAAGATGCTGGAAAGACAAAACACAAAAAAAATAAGAAACATTCCAAACAGCAAAGGCTCAAAATAAATTCTCTACATGTTCCTCCCCACCCGTCGTAATGACGGATAGAAGGGGATGTGGCAACATCATCAACAACCACTGAACAAAACAACCAAAACGAGAAACATCGACCAAACAACAAAACTACAAACCTCAACACAACAATAGGGTAAGTTTCCAAAAAGGTAATTTATAGGGTAACAGTAGACGGCCCACCGATGCAGGAGTCGGGGTCTCTCGGCCTTTCCGGGGACGAAAGGGTAGGACTATTTTCCCCCCCCTCCGGGAAGGGTTCCGGAACCCCCGCTCTTTGGTATTTGGGTGTCGCAGGGGTTCCTCCGCCCCTCCCCTACGGGGCATGGAAAACGTCCCCCCATCTGCTCCCCGTCGGCTCGAGCCCTAAATAGGCCGGTTGATATAGGCCATATATTATATATATATATATTATATATATATATATATATATATAATATATATATATATATATATATATATATAATATATATATATATATAATATATATATATATATATATATTTATTTTATTTTATTATATTTATTTTACTTACACTTTTTTCCCGCTTGAGCGGGTAGTGGTACGTACAGCCTCTTCTCATTCACACTTCCCTCATCTCGCCCCACCCACCTCCTCCACCCCCCCCCCCCCCTCCCCACTCTATCCTCGCCAAACAACCCTACCCTCTTCCTCCTCATCCTCCCTCCTCCAGCAATCTCCTTTATTCCATCCATCCACCTCCTTCTTAGTCTCCCCCTTCCTCTCCTTCCTATCCCCTCCGCCTCCCAAACTCTCCTAACCACTTTCTGTTCCTCCATTCTCACTAGATGCCCATACCATCTTAACATTCCCTTCTCCGCTCTTCCCACCAAACCATTCTTCCAAATCACATCTCTCCATCACCACCCTTATTTCCTAAGATCCTCTCTGCTTCTGCTAACCCACAACCGCTTCTCACCCCTTCAATCTCAAAATACTTCCAACTCTTCCTGGACTGGCATCCAACCCCCACGTTTCACACCCTTACAACACCGCTGGTACAAACCCAAAAAAATTTTTTTTTTCCCAAAAAAAACATACTTATCTTAACTTTTTGTGATAAATCCCCCCCCTTTCCATAATTCTCTCAGGCCACTCAAAGCTCTCATTCCTCTCCTACTCTATGTTCTATCTCCTCCTTCATCCCTCCCCCTTACCCAAATCCATCCCTTAATATATAGCTAAAAATCTTTACTTCTTCCAATATTCCCCCCTACTCTTACCTCTAACCCCTCCCCCTCCTCTCTTTCCTCCTACTCCCCAAACACTAACACTTTACTCTTACCATTGTGATTTATTTTTAAGCCCCTTTTGTCCCCACATTCTCTCAAACTCCCTCACCAAATACCTCAGCCCTTCCCATGTTCTTCGCCACTAGGGCAGTATCGTCCGCACAGTATCCTGTTCACTTCCCTTCTATCATTCCCATTCATCAATTCCAACCCCCTCCCCTCCCCTCCCCCACCATTCCTCTGCAAACACTCTCCATAAACAAAATTGAATAGCCACGGCGACATTACACACCCCTGCCTCAGTCCTCTCACCACCCCAAACATCTCACTCTCTCCTCCTAACACTCTCACACACTTCTACGTATTCCTTTAAAAGGCCCTAATACCTTTACCTGAATTTAACCCCCACTCCATTTTCCTCCAAAACCCTCCGCCACAATTCACCCCTCTTCATTCTATCATATGCTTTCTCTAAATTTAAAAAAACCCCATACACTTTCCTTTCCTCTCTATAACCTTTCCTCCACAAGCATCTTTAGTGTAAAAACACTTGTCCACACACCCTCTTCCCTCCCTAAAATCCTCCTTGTTCTTTGCCCCATTCTCCCCTCGTTAAACCTCTCACTCTTCCAATCAGTATTCTCCATACACTTTCCCTACACACTTAAAAGACATATAACTCTATAATTCCCACATCCCATCCTATCCCCTTTCCCCTTATACAGGGGAACCAAACAACCATCCTCCCAATCCTGTGGGACCTCTCCCCTCCTCCAACATAAATTATATAACCTATACAGCCATTCCTCCAACCCTATACCTCCCTTCTGTAACATTTCCAATCTCACACCATCCAGACCTGCGGACTTCCTTTTTTTTCTTTTATTCAAGGCCCTAATAATTCCTCCATTTGTATTTTCTTCTCCCCCTCCCTCACCCAAATGTCATCCCATCCTCACCTCTGCTACATCTTCCTCCCCTTCCCCATCCCACTTCATTCAAATAATCCACTAAATACATCCCCCCACCTCTTCCTCACCTATCCTCTCCTCCTATCCACTCCCATCTCCTCCCTTAATCCTCTCCCCCAACCCCTCCTTCTTCTTCTTTTTTATTTACTTCTTTCCAGAACATCTTGTTCCCCGATTCTCAAAATTTTCCGTCACTTTTCTACACCATTCATCTTTTGCTCTTCTCTTCGCCCTCTCCACCACCCTCTTTGCTTCCACTCTAACCCTTCTATAATCCTCCCAGCTTCCCTCTTCTCCTACTTCCCAACCATTTCACATAGACCTTTCCTTTTCAACACCTCCTTCACCTCCTCACTCCACCATTCGCTCCCTTCCTTCTGCTTGCACCCACCCTTTTTACTTCCACATACCCTTCTAGCCTCGTTCACATACTGGCCTCTTTAAATTCTCATCACGCCCCCTCCACCTCCCAATTCCCGTCCCTCCACGTCTCATCCACTATCCTTCCATACCTCATCCTTGAACTCCCTCTTACACACTGTCTCCTCCAATTTTTTCCACCTTTATCATTTCTACTCTCCTCTTTTTCTCCCCTTTCCCTAACCATCACCTCTCCTCCCACCCTTATCTGCAACCACCAAATTAGTGATATATTATATATATATATAGATATATATATATAAGGCCCCGCTACTGGGCTGTGATATATATATATATATATATATATATATATATATATATATATTATATATATATATATATATATATTAATAATATATTTATATATATATATATATATATATATCATATATATATAATATATTTTATATTTGTGTGATATTAATTTGTACTTTTTTTTTTATTGTATATTACGCACAAATATTGTTTTACAAATTTTTTATTTCTTTGATACTATTTACTTACACTATGTCTATAATATCGATTCCTCGAAATAGTGAAAAAATCGATTATAAAAAAATAATATCCGCTATCGATGTATCGATAATCTGAAACGCATTTACAACAAGTGTGATTCATTATCCCTACACGAACGGAAAAATGCCGAATTGTTTTGATTTTCAGAGCGTTAATATTAATATTTTGTGAAAAATAACTCAAAATAAACTCAAAATGCATAAAAAAAAACTTTCAAATAATTTTTTTAAAAACCCATTTTTTGTAATTGAAATGTTTATAATTTTAATATACTATGTACGTGAACTGGAGTCACCAATACTAGACAATTACCAAAAATAATTTAATAAATTTGATATATTTATATATATATATAATAATAATATAGATAATATATATATATATATATATATATATATTTATATTATATATATAATATAATATATATATAATATAAATATATATATGTAAATATATTTAATATATATATATATTATATATATATATTATATATATATTATATATATGCTAATTGTTACCCAGAGGGGTGTCACCCCCGATTTTTTGAAAATCACATGATTACTCTAAAAAAATAGTAATGAAGAATAGTGAAAAACAAAAATCATCGCTCTCCTTAGGAAAAAAAGTTACAGCCTCTCAAAGTTGTAAAAAAAACCATAGGATTTGTTAATAAAAAAAAAAAAAAATTTTTTTTTTTTTTGAAAATCACAGGAAAAACTCTAAAAAAAAATAATAATGAAGAATAGTGAAAATGAAAATTGGCAGCTCTCTTTAGTAAAAAAGTTACAGCCTCTAAAAGTTAAAAAATTCCATAGACTTTCTTATAATAAAAATTAGTGGGCTTCATTGCTCGTTTTTAGGGCCATCCTAGTTCAGGTATGATAAGATTTGTTATAGCTACATAGATTTTCTCTGTGTATACCTAACAAAACTTATCATAACCTGACTTAGAGGGCCTGAAATGAGACCTAACCTGGATCGATCAATATTGAAAAGTCTATGGGATTTTTAACAACTTTGAGGAGCTGCTAAACTTTTTTCCTTAACGAGAGCGACAAATTTTCGTTTTCAACTATTCTTCATTATTATTTTTTATAGAGTATATCCTGTGATTTTCATAAAAATCTGGGGGTGACAACCCTCTGGGATAACAATTACCATATAATATATATATATACTAATATATATATATATTACGGGGACATATATATATATTATATATATATATATTATATATATTATATGATGTAATTTTTTTAAAACTAAATGAATACCATAGGCCTAAAATGCACAACAGATTGGCATACATGCATGGTAGACCACTGGCTTCAAATGCATATGAGCAGTGCTGCACAATAACCATACGGGTCCGCTCACATGTAGCGCGCATTTGAAGCGAGTAGTCTTGCCATGCATGTATGCCATCTGATGCTGCATTTAGCCTAGGTATTCGTTTAGTTTAAAAAAATATATATATATATATATATATATATATATATATATATATATATATATATATATATATATATATATATATATATATATATATATATATATATATATATATATTATATATATATATATATATTATATATATATATATCAAATCTAGTAAATTGTTAACCTGTTGTGCATTTAGCCTATGGTATTCGTTTAATTTAAAAAAAAAATCAAAAATATATACATACTTACCAAAAAAAAAAATTCTTTGAAAATTTCTGTTTATGAACAAACACAAAATTTATGTTTTAGAATAAAATATATTTGTTACTCTTTAGTTTAAATATAACATTTAAGTTAATATATATGTAATTATTAAAAAATATTTCATTTTTTAATAATATTTTATATAAATGTAGGCGAAGTCAAAGTCTCTCTTACATTTTGAATAAAATATATTTATGTATATGGGTAATACAGATATCTGAAAACCTACAATTTTTGGAGAAAATAATCTATATCTGATATAATTACCCTAGATCTGACTATTACCCAAATTAGTTACTATAGTTTAAACATTATATATAGCTATAGCCTATAAAATATTAATCTGGAATTTAAATCATTCTAAATATAGTATTTATTTTTCTTTTCTATTTTTCAGCTGTGAACACATCTACTTCTCTGGGAGTTTCACTTGTTTGCTGCATTTTGGTCTTCTCTGGACTACAGATGTATAGAGTACCCTTCGGCTCATCAAGACTTTTAACATTAGTGGCTGGATATACTGCATCATGGCTCTTTATCTTTTTGTTAACTGTATCCTTTTCTGGCTATAAACAGATAAAAGTTTAGATTTAAGCTTTGAAAAATTATTCTTATTATTTTTATCTTATTCTTCCCTCTTTATTTATTTATCTTCTGAATGTCTGAGTTTTATGCGGATTAGGCGTGATATTCTCAGCTACACCTCTTAAATATATATTATATTATATAATAATTTTATTTACATATATTTTTTATTATTTAATTTATCTTCTTAATTCATATATTTTAAATTTTATTATAATTCAGAAGAGGATACTAAATGATTCTTTTCAATCTAGTATTAATTATTATATTTATTATTCTTATTATTAATTATTAATTATTTTATTATAATTCAGAAGAGGATACTAAAAGATTCTTTTCAATCTTGTATTAATATCATATTATTATTATTATCATATTATTTTATTATATTATATTTATTCTTAATTCATATATTTTAAATATTATTATAATTATTATATTTTTATTATTATTTATATATTTATATATTATTTATTGATTATTATATATTATTAATTATTACTACTACTACGTATGATGGATGTTTAATATATGTGTTTGCTTATTATTAATTACTATTACTTTATTTATTATATATTATTTAATTTAATTATATTATATATTGATTATTATATTATTATATTATTATATATTATATTATTGATTAATATATTTTATTAATATTTTATATATTTTAATTAATTTATTAATAGTAATTATTATTTTATTATTATTTTTATTTATATTTAATTATTATATTATTATTATCTAATTATTTATTATTTTATTATTTATATTATATTATTTTAATTGTTTTAAGATACTTATTATTATTATTTTTTATATATATATATTATATATAATTTAATTTTAGTAATTATTATTAATATTATTATTAATTATTATTATTTATATTATTATTAATATATTATATTTATTATTAATATTATATTATATTTAATTATTTAATTATTTTAATTATTATTATTTTATTTAATATTATTACTTAATTTAATTATTATTTTATTTTTTATTTTATTATATTATATATATCTATATTTAATTAATTATAATTAATTTTAATTTATTTTATTATTATTATAATAATTATTTATATATATTATTTATATTTATATGTATATTATTATTTTTTATTATTTATTTCTCTATTAATATTATTATAATTATTATAATTATATTATTTATATTATTATATATTATATTATTTATTATATTATATTCATTATATTATTTAATTATTATTATTTTATTATATATATTATTTATTTATTATTATTATTATTATTATTACAAGCTGCATTTTTTGAAAAAAAAATAATATTTCTGTCTTTGGGTTTATCTGTAAGTGATTTATATACCTACGAAATGTCCTCGCTTAAAATGATAATAAATATGATTAATTCCTTTTTATTTGCTCTCTAATCAGGTCTGTAGTTATTTTATGAGGAATACAGCGCCTACTTATTATTAGATAAATTGGGTTATTTTTTAAGATATCAAATAATTACGTTATATATTTATATTATCTAAGTTTTTAAAAAATTATACATAATTACTATTGTTAAATTATAAGTGAAAAAGATATAAATATACCGCATCAATTCATTCACCTCTTTCATTTATATATTTTTAAATTTACAGCACCCAAGACGTGCATGAAATAATATTTTTCCAAGAAACGAAGTCTTTGATGTATTCCGTTTGTGAAGCGATGTTATAGGTTCGATTAGCTGATTTAAGACACCATACAATAGTCAGGCTAAACTAATTAGTTGATATATGTTACCAGCTATTTAAGCTTGTCTATACTTGTTTCCTAACTGATCTTTTACTGTCTTAGGTAATTATATTTTTCAACCTTTGTTATCCTCATACTTAGTAATCTCCACATAAGTCATTGCTAAGGGTAAAAAATAGTTGAAGATGTGAATTATGAGAGTAATAAATGCATTTTTTATCGACTAATGCGAGCTTCCCATTTTTTCGTAAGCATCTTATTCATTACAGCTCATTTACTGTGATCGATATTATATCTGGAGCCCTCTCTTTTGAATTTCATCCCATGAAAATATTACCGTAGTCATAGAGTTACTTTTACAACCTAAACCGATTTTAATTTCCGCCATGTACATTCTTGTTCGTCTCCATAAGCCCGGTAAAAATATTGGTATACTATCACATACTGTAATAAAAATGTTATGTCCTCTATTTACAGAGGTATTCTAATTATTGAGGAGGACGGTATAAATATATCTGCCATGGAGCTTGAATACTGTATGTGATGGTATATTGTATTGAGTTGTTTATATATATATAATATATATGGTTATATATAATTTATAGTAGTAACTTTTATTACCTATACATTTTATTATAGGTAACTCTTCCATGTGATATGTCAATAATATATATATTTGACTATATATATGAACTGACAACTATATATATATATATATATATATATAATATTTTATATATATATATTATAAATATATAATAATAGTATAGTAATTATTTTATTTAGGTACTTATAACAAATGCCATTCATATATTATTGGTCTAACCAATTAGTAGGTATCTGACTTAGTTTATATCAGGTACTACCACATACCTTTATATAATAATTTTTATCAGATACTCTCATATAAATAATAAAATCCCTTTATAGGTTACTGATACTGATCTTCAATTATAGATACCTTGAGGGGTACATATATAATAAATTATTATTTATGGCTCTAACTTGATGTAATACTACTATATATAGATATAATGAATATTAAAAGCTTGGCTTCTTTATTCAGGCTTTCTGACCTAGTTCTCACATTCATTCAGGTACCACAGCTTTATATCTATGAATGGAGGAGGATAAGTTAAATAGCATTTATTATTTGAAGGGACTAGAGTTACATGCATCTACGCGTAGTATGACACGTTCCACATTAGGTAATGTCTCTTTCTGAGTGGTCTGGACATAGGTTTTTTATTATTGCTTCATAATAGTGTAAGACCCTATCAGCATTTACGGCGGCTTTTTTTTCATGACCTATGTAGTTATAGGTAAATTTATTTCAATATAATGTATCCTAACTCTTGAAAAATCGATATTCTAAAATTTTATTTCTTAGTAATAGGTATATATTACCCCAAATTACACACGGCATTTTATAGACACTATACTTATTAATTATTTACTCAAACTGTATAAATTATAATAATTAATAACTAATTATTAATTATTTCTTTAAATTCAAATTCTTTAAATCAATTATCTAATAAACATTTACTTCTTCCCTACCTATTCTCCCCTAAATAAAAAACAACATGGCTATAATGCCTTTAACCACTAACATGATTAATTAAACGTATACGTTCCAGTTCATTTTAATATACAGTATATATAAGCATCACTTATCTACCCCAAACATCCAATACACTTAACACATATTCACTAAGCAACAACACTATTATAATAATAAGTTAAGTCACATAGTGAACCCCAGTTAATCATAAACTACTACATCCCAATGTAATTATTGGGTACGTAGTCTAGCCGCACTAGCTGATTGTTCATAGTGAAAAGTATGCTCACATACTCTTTATAGATCCCGTGATATCTAACTTTGTTTTGGTATAGACTTTACTAACTAAAATGATTATCAATATTATCATAGTGTGTGTGCTTTAAAAGTGCGCATTAGACATTATTAATTATATTGTACTGATTTAGTCATTAAGGAATTAAACCAGGTCTCTTTGGCTTTTAATGTTAATGAGGCTAACCTACCCACTTCTTTATTGTATTAATAACAAAACACTAAAATCCAAAGACATCAGCACAAAACGAACCTTAATTACTATACTTGGAGTCCCTAAGTTAACCTAATATTATGTTCGAACTTACACTTCACAATATAGAGTGATTTTAAAACTGGTTATAGGTTTCTTTTTTTTTGTTGTAAAGCCATCTCATTATCTCTATTATAACTTCCTGAATTTAGGCGATTATTTAATATATACATCTACCTTCCTTATTTTATTGAATATCAACACTCTCCTAACACTTAAATATTTTAAATTTTGATTATTTATAGATGGAGTGGGCCGTTAGGGGTAGGCATATCAATCATGTTTTTGTATGGCTCCCTATAGTATAATTAATGTTGATTGTGCGCTTTGCTTGTGTATTGTAATTGACTTAATTTTATGAATAACGTTTTTGTAAAAATTCAGCTTATATACTACCTTACATAATAAAGGTTTTAATCAGAGGGCGCGTTTCTAATCTTAACGGGTTTTTAGCTCTTTACTCATACCTAGATCTAGATTTTAAGTTTTTTTTCGTTACTCTCTAGACCACCATGGTAGTATTGACAATATTGTATTCAGACCGCATCATAGTTATATATATTGATTACTGGTATATTTCTCTCAGTATGTTTTGATCAGGTAGGATCTAGGTTTTCACCCTCAACTCGTGTCATTAATCCTCTGAATTCGTTTCGAATTTTTGCCCAAATTTTCTCAATTGTAATCATGCCTTGATAATTTTTGTTTAATAGTAAATAAATTTACTGTAACGTTGAATATACAATGTATTAACAGTGGAATAAGTAGATAAGGTTTATTACAGTTATTATTGAACTCTCACAAATTAAATTAAAAATATATTTTAATAGACCGTACTAAATAAAACTTTACTATAAGTGTAGAGTTGAATATGTTGGCCTAGGGTACTTAAGTGTTGATTTTTTATATAGATGACTACTTTCAGGTGTTATTAATAAATATTCTTTCGTGATTGGGCCTTAAAGTAATTATATAAAAGCCATAAGTCTTAATAGACACAATGAAATTATCCTGATTATGTTACCAGTTAGACTTTGATAGGTTAGTCTATCAGGAGTGAGCGTCGTTATGTGGTTTCACATAAATTTGTAGGTAGAATTATAAGTATATGTTTGCTTTAAAATCTATGTTAGCATAATCTCAAGAGTGCATTGGGCCTAAAAACATGATCATATCTGGATTGATGTCCCATTATAGTCAAACCAACTTTATAATGCATCCATGACGCCTAAGCACCGCAGGTATAGAGGTCGCCCTATCCTCGACCTTGTGTGGAAGCCATAGTCGCCTTGGAAGCTCCTATAGTATCTTCTATAAGGCCGTTAGGAGTGGCGGAATACCTTAAATAATCCCTGTTGTATAATAGAATTAAAAGATAAAAAAAGAAAGTGTGTTTCTACAAACATAAAGTACTCAAATGGTGATTTTTCTCTTCTTTTTTATGCATTTAAAATTTAAAGATATTTCCAATTAATATGCTTTTATTATATTTAAAATGAGATGTCACTCAGTATACATTGGAACTGGGGGTTAGTTTTCTCAGCAAATAAGAAAATTTTTCTATGCATGAATACCCCTCCCAAAGGATCTTTGTTTACCGGTAGTATTAGCGTATTCCAATGTGCTTGCTCGCGTTACATCGTGAGGCTTTAAAAGTTGGGACAGTCCTGTAAAGGTACATTTATTTATTTTTATTTACATTAAAGCCATATCTCAATTTCTAAAGTTATAAGTGAACTACCTATTAGAACACATCTTAAAGTACTGAATATTAGGAAATTCCCTTTCCCAATTTTGATTAAAAATTATATTTAAAGAGGCCTGAATTAGACACTCTTAATTTAAATATTTATGAGGGATCGTTCAGTAGCAGCTCTTCTGTTAGATTGTCTATAACTTAGTAGTGATTATAATTGATGAAAGTTGTATATAGTAAGCTTCAATTTTAGTAAGTTGATGTGTAATATGTAGTAGGTTAATCTCTACCTTTAGCATTTTATGGATTATATGGTAAGTAAGTTAAATATATTCTCGACAGTATGTGAGCTGTCCAACGAGTGTCCAACTGGAATACTGAGATTAAAGACGTGCGAAGTACCTTGTCACTTTTTTATTTGTCCCCTCTCTTTCGCTAGCCTATGAGTTAGTGTCAATTTAGTTGTATTTCGAAGTTGGATATACAACAAGTTCTAGAATTCTTTGAAAATAATAAATCATCACTATATCGATAAATAAGGCAATTACTTCCACAAATCCACGTACAAATATTTTTGTTATTAATATCATTTGAGAAAGACAATTTTTCAGTAATAATTTCCATTTCTGATATAAGCTAAATTTTTCAGCATAACTTTCCATAAAATTGTCAGCATACCTTGACAATTACCTTTGAAAACAGTAATCCCTTTAAATAGTCAAATTAATTGCATTATCATAGGTAGTGTACCGAGAAACTATCCAATTAATGATGTAGGATAGTATTAGGCGAAAAACTCCTGTTAACGAAACTTCTTAACATGCGCCATCTACACCTGGCGGACCAGAAAGATTATACACAAATTATTCTTCTTTGATTAAACCTTTCTCTATTACTCACAGCATTCACTCCCCAAGCTCCTAATTGCCAAAGTCTGTTTTATATGATCGTTTAACTCATCACTTTGATTGAATTTCATGCCCTTACTCGTGCCCATGTATGACTTGGCTTGTATATTTACATAGTCCCTTACTCTAAAAGAATGATTGAAACCTATTGGATCGTTAAGAATATACGAACTTCTCAAACTATTAAATTTATGTAGTTTCTTATACTCTTCCTTTTATCTCAGACAGGAGTTATCTTTGAGATGTACTTATGTATACTTTTTGTTCCTTGTCTTAGAGTTATACATAACTACACACATAGCTCATTTTAATTTAGTGACAGAGTATTCTCCAAAGGCATCTGCAGATAGCGCAACAAGGGGAGACTTTGAGGTGGCACCTACAGGAAAGCTAAGATGTTGAAAAGTCTGTATTCATCTTCACTTTAGACTTCCTCTCGTTTCCTGTCAGAGTGGTTAAATTTTAGCGGTGAAGTGCATGTTCTAAAACACACAAAGTCAGTGATGTCTAAGGATCGTCTCTAGGACTCCAGATTTGCTCGCCTGAGGGAATCCTCAAACGACTCTTCAAGTTGTTTTCTATGTAGGAAACTACGTATTCTCTCTAACCCTCTAAGCGGTTCGAGTGTTAGTGGTCATTGCAACTCTCGCTCGGCCTAACGACGTCGCTCAGTCTATGGCCCCACACTCGTATTAGTTCAATTTTCAAGTGTGATGGACTAATATTGTGAGATGGCTATCCTTTAGTTGATTTAGCGCCGTAAAGTCTCTCGAGAGAAATAAGAAGCAACGTAGGTCGTTTTTCGTTCAAACAAGTTTCACCTTCCCTAACTTTCCACTCAGAAACTCTGTCAAGGTTCATCTTTGCGGGGTATTATGGGAGGAAAACGTTCCCCCCTGCTTTGATTCCCTCTGTTCAGAGAAAATCGTGTAAGCAATGTTAACATCTAAACGAGTTTTTCGTACCAGTTCGCATGCCCAGGTGGCTGCGAAGCCAACTTCTTCGATCGCCTAATTTGAGAGTGCACGCCTCTTCGCGCGACATCGCCGCGCTACGTGTTCGGCTTGGCTCCCAGCACACTAGATTTATGAATTAGCTTTTTACGCGTCAATTATATCGAATGAACATTATTCCTCGATTTTCTCTCGTAAGAGAGTGTGAATGCGCATTTTCCTAGCTACTTTAGGACCCGTTAATAATTCGGATCTTAACAAGAAAAGGTCAATTTATTACTTTTTTTTTTCTCTTAATGCATTTTCCGGCTACTGTATTCCGCGCACGTCCACCTTTGATGGCTCATACATCTTAGGATTTCAGTTCCACTCAATATTTTATTTATGTAATTTTACTAGGTTCCTCTTTTTTCTTGCTTTTCCATAGTTTTGTGACTCTCACGTATATCTTCTTGCTCTTTATATTGCACCACTCCGCTCCTTGCACTCCCGTAATCTTTATTGTGTGATATCAGTACGGCCTCAAGCAAAGGATTTGAGCTTGCACGGGACCGTTAACGATTAATTCTGGCGCGCTCTCATTTTTGTCACCGTTCTGCCGTTGAAACCGAAAATGACAATAACCCATCCCCCTTAGTGGTCCCGAAGTGGGACCCCAACCACGATATCAAAAAAATTAACCGAACCAGGTCCACGGTGTCTAGCTATAACGGGGCTGAAATTTTGGTGCGGACAGGAGAGGGTTTAGTCTGACCATGCGGCGCCGCGTTCACATTTCCCTAGGAAAGACTCTCGCTTCTTCGGTCCTCTCGACGGTGTCCCTCCTCGGCCTCTCCCGCGGGGCTTGTGGCCTGTGGAACCGCCGCGTTCAGGATTCCTCGATAGACTGCCTCGTGTTTTTGGTGTGCTGCTCTTATTTGTCTTCTGTCGGTTTAATCATTCGTCTTGTCTTTATTTATTCTTACTGTCTTATCCACCAGACTTGGGGGTCTGCACCTCTTATGTGCTATTTGTGGGTTTCCTTTATTGATTACCGTTAGACTATGCTAAGTAATTATCCTCGCAAATTCTGTCTTAGAATGAAATAAATAATTATTGCGGATTCTTTGTCAAACTAACAATTTAATTTTATTGTAATTTCTAGATCAATTCCAGATCTTTTAATGACTCCTTAAATCGGAATCTAATTAATCATTATCCAACGAATGTTGACCTCTCTTCGTTTGGCAAAAAGATGATATACTATGAAGTTAGAGATCATTCAGATTTTTGAGCGATATGTATGCATACCCTGCTAACATTTTACCTTAAAAAAAACAAATAATTTCGCCGAACCTCAAATCGACAGAATATTGCACAGCAATTACAGAAAACAACCTATTGTATTCCAACACAAAAACTTTATTAACATTATTTTTACTATATACTTTGAAAATAACGTTAATACTTTTAACACAAAAGCTACAAGAATGAATGAAAGTAAGGTCTTGTAAGTAAGAAATAAAGTAAGAGGTCTTGCCTTTCCGTACGTCCTTTTTTTATGTTTCTTAAGCAGTATCCTGACCATAACTTGACGGATAGAACTATGGAGCAGGTTTTATTGATGTTTGAGTATAAGTATTTGAAGTTACTGATGTACGCCTAACGTATAAAGGTGTTGTTTTTCGACTATAACAGGGTGTATAACAGATAGTGGAAGATCTACAACTTACACACTTCTCACGGTTCAGGCACTCTGGTTTTGCATTTATAATTGCCTTCATAACTTCTTCTTTTACTTTCTATTGCAGAGATTCCCAACCGGTGTGCCGCGGCACGTAGGTGTGCCGCGAGATCTGTCAGGGGTGCAGCGTGATTTTAATCTAATTGTAACATCTCTAACCATTTTAATGAAATTACGTTTTCAATTTATTAGGCAAAAATTCTTTAAAAAGGCTTTAATCTCCCTCTCTTCTGAAAGTTAATTATATATATATATATATATATATATATATATATATATATATATATATATATATATATATATATATATATATATATATATATATATATATATATATATATATATCTTATATATATATATATATATATATATATATATATATATATATATATATATTGCACACATAAGGCTTTTTGCTTTGGGTAGAATCAGTAGAGTAGAGTCAATAAGTAAATAAATTAATTAATGTTACTAGGGTTGTGAAGTGTTACATAAGTGATCAATTCTGAAATGGATAAGTTTGTAATAAGAAAACGTAAACTCGAGGAGAGCGAACTTGTACCACCTACTTTAAGTGAGAGTAATTTGAACATTATCATTCCTGGATCTTCAACATCAAAAGAATTTCTTTTAAAGAAAAGAACGTATTTAAAGAGTTATTTGTCTTACGGATTTTCATGGAACATCGATGCAGATAATCCACGTCCCCTGTGCTTAGTGTGTGGTGAAACGCTAAGCAATGAAGCCATAGTCCCCAGCAAACTTTTAAGACATCTTGCTACGAAGCACCTAGGTGTGTGTATCCCAGAAACCTGGCTCATATTTTTCAAGGCTATTAGAAAATCAAGAGAAAATTGTTAATAGAATGTTAAAGAGATTTACCACAAGTGACGCTGTTCTCGAAGCTTCATTTAAACTTGCCAAACTGCTCGCCAAGGAATTGAAACCTCATACAACTGGAGAGGATATCATTATCCCGGCGTGCAAAATTATCGTTGAAATCATACTTGGGCAAGACGAGGGAGATCAAATTTCAAAGGTTCCTCTCTCAAACAATACTATTAGCCGTAGAATATCTGAAATGTCATTAAATATAAATGAAAAATAAATAAAATTAAATATAAATAAAAACTCACCATAAATTTGTTTACAAATAGATGAAAGTGCTGATATTACTGCCAAAAATCAGCTTCTTGGATTCTGTAGATTTATTGACGGTAAATATATCGTGGAGCAGCTTTTGTTTTGCAAAGAGTTGGAAACAACTAGTACCGGCTCCGATATTTTCGCTTCCGTCTCTTCCTATCTCAATAACCATGGTCTTTCATGGAACGATTGTTGTGAAATATATGCTGATGGTGCACCATCAATGACAGGAAAGTATAAAGTATTTACTGCGCGAGCTTTACAGGAAAATGGATCATTGATAATAACTCACTGCTGCACAGAGAAGTAATAGTAGGGAAAAATTGTGGTGAGCAGTTCGCTGAAGTTATAAATCAGGTTGTGAGAGATGATAAATTACATTAAATCGCGACCTTTGAAGTGTAGTGCTCTTTGAAAAAATAT
>JABUQX010090755.1:17500-25000 GCA_015478945.1 Trachelipus rathkii | reverse complement strand
ATTATTTTTTTTATTATTATTATTATAATTATTATTATTATGAATTATATTTTTTCAATTTATTTAATATTATCATTACAGTATTATTCTTCTTGATTATTATTATTATTATTTTTATTATTATTATAATATTATTATTTTATTATTATTATTATTATTATTATTATTATTTTATGATTATTATTGTGTTTTGCTTTGGAGCTAGAAATATTGAATGCGTTTTACAGTCTAGCATAAAGCTTAGATTTCTGAACTTCCCACCCTCAATATCTATTCTTCTCTCTGTGACTTTCTCTCTGCTTTTCTTTCCGGTGGTTCTATAACACCAGCTGTACACGTTTACCGTTCATCCTGTAAATCTATAGGTTAGGTTAGGTTAGGTTTGGGTTAAGTTAGGTAGGTTAGGTTAGGTTAGGCTTAGGCTAGGTTAGGCGTTATTTTGGCCGTTGCGTTAAGGTTAGCGTTAGGTTAGCGTTAGGTTAGGTTAGGTTTAGGTTAGCGTTAGGTTAGGCTTAGGTTAGGTTAGGTTAGGTTAGGTTAGGTTAGGCTAAGTTAGGTTTGGTTATGTTAGGTTATGTTATGTTAGGTTAGGTTAGGTTAGGTTAGGTTGTGTCCCTAAGGACTCTGCCCTTTCCTAAACTCTTTTTTTTTTACTTTTTAGTAATGAATTTCTCTCTATTACTTCTTCATCTATCCACTTCTATGTCTACGATTCTACCCTTCATTACTCACTCTATTTTGAAGGATTTCCAATTCAACAGGCAATGACAGGCATATAGGTTAGGTTAGGTTAGGTTAGGTTAGGCTAGGTTAGGTTAGGTTAGGTTAGGTTAGGTTAGGTTAGGTTAGGTTAGGTTAGGTTAGGTTAGGTTAGGTTAGGTTAGGCTAGGTTAGGTGTTGTCCCTAAGGGTTCTGCCCTTTTCTTCAACTCTTTTTTTTACTTTTTAGTAATGACTTTCTCTCTATTACTTCTTCATCTATCCACTTCTATGTCTACGATTCTACCCTTCATTACTCGCTCTATTTTGAAAGATCTCCAACTCAACAGGAAGTGACACGCACTAGGGAACTGGCCTTGGAGCAACTAATCTCTGACCTTTCTCGAATTTCTAATTGGGGCATTGAGAACATGGCTGTTTTCAATACTTTAAAAACTCAGTTGCTTCATCTTACTACTTGATATAATCTTCCACACAAATATAACAACTTCGAAATCAAGACTCAAACCTTCCTGTCCTTATTGTTCTTGGTGTGTTCTTTTACTCAGGACCTTTATTTCTCTTTATAAATAAGCTTCTAAGACGTTGGGGAGTTCTGGGACGCCTTCGGAATTTCTTCACCCCATCCTAGTTGTTCTCTCTTAATAGGGGTGTCGTTCGATATCAACGTTAATGTTAGTGATATTAATAATGGCAATAATGGTAGTGATATGTATATTTTTGTGTATTTGGTGTGTGTGTATGTATACGTATATGTATATATTTATGTACATGTATTTATATGTATGTATGCATTTATGTATTTTTTGGGGTATTATATTGATTTAAATAAAAGTGCCCGGTAGCTCAATGGTTAGAGCCACTCGCCAAACAAAGCTAGGGTCCCAGCTTGGCAACTGGTCGGGTGGGAGAATGTAAACTATTCTCTTCTTGGGCTTGGCTTCGTCTTGCTCGGACGTTAATTGGGTACACTCCCTGCATGATTAGGGCCCTGCCCGTGAGTGGTGGAGCTTATCTGTTATATATATATTATATATATAATATATATAAATATATATATATATATATATATATACTATATAGATATTATATATATATTAGATATAATATATATATAATAATATCACTTATATATATATATACTATATATATATCATATTAATTATATATATATTTAATATATATATATATAATATTATTTAGGTTATTACATTTTGGGTATATTAGTATATATATATTATATATTATATATATATATATATTATATATAATATAATATATATATATATAATATATATATATATATAATATATATATACTATATAATATATATGATATATATAATATATATAATATATAATGTGGGTGTGTGTGTGGGCTGTGTGCTGTGCGCCTCATATATAAATTTTCAATTAAAATTAATTTGATAAAAAGTTCATTTTTCATTAACATTTAGACAAATTTAAATGAATTTAGAAAGTCTTGCGAATAGTATTCTTTCAATTACAAATAATCTTGTTTGAATTTCCCTCATTACACATAAGCCAATAAAAAAAATCTTTCAAAGAATTATTAATTTTGTCTGAATGTATCGGGGAAGGGGTCGGGGAGGGGTCGGGGAGGGGGTCGGGGGAGGGGGGGTCGGGGAGGGGGCGTTGATTTCCTTTGGGCGTTAAAAACTATTTGATCGTGGAAATTTTTTAAATGATCTTTTTCTTTCTTTCTTTTCAATTATAAGTCTAAAAAAACTTATTTATTTGTTTATTGTTTTTTTTTCTTCTTACTATTATTTTTATTATTTTGTATTATTATATTATTATTATATTATTATTAATATTATTATATTATATTAATTAATGACTACATTTATACATAAGGTATTTTTTAATATTAATTATTATTATTATTTATATTATTAGTATTATTATTATTTATTTATTATTATATTATTATTATATTTAAAATTATTTTTATTTTTCCCTAAAATTTTGGGCAAAATATTTTAATTTAATAAAAATGTCATCAATTACGACGAATTTTTTTTTTAATTTTATCAATTATATTTTTTGACGAAAATTGTAAATATTTCGTATTTATTTTCAAGGAAAAAAAATAATTTATACATTTCCTAAGGCTTCTTAATTCAGGAATTATAAACAGATACTTGAACAATACACTTTCAAGCACTGGCACAAATACACACACACTCGCACACACACACACACACACACACACACACACACACACACACACAATATATATATATATATATATTTATATACTTATATATATATATATATATAATATATATATATATACTATATATATATATAATTATATATACTATATAATAATTATATATATATATTATATATATTATATATACATAATTATATATATATATATATATATATATACATAGTAAAAATAAATACATGCTATATATATAGATTTATTCTTTACTTGATATTATATATATATATTCTATATAATATATATATATTATATATATATTATATATATATAAATATATTTATATATGTATATTATATATATATATATATATAAATTTATATATATATATTACTCTATATATATATATATAAGTCCAAAATCCCTATAATATATATATATATATATATAATATATAATATATATATATATAATATATATATATAATATATGTGGATAATAATAATAATATACCTATTTCAAAAATATTATATATATTATATAATTTAAATATATATATGTCACTAATACCGCAAAATAACAAGTATATTTTACTGGTTGAGCTATAAAGAGTATATGAGTATAAAGCTTCAAGTACTTAATTTTTGATCACAAAATTGATATATATGACTATAGATTAGAATAAAGTTAATTATAAAAATATAAAAGAATAAAAAAATAGATATTATATATTATATATACATATATATATAGCGTAATAACAAAGTTTTTACTCAAATTAAATAATTAAAATTACACTAAGCAAAGAAAAAACAGACAGTTATAGTATTAAAACACACTGAAAAATTATAGTACGTTCTATATGAATGCTTAGAAAAAGCCCCTGCTAGAGTACTATTAATAATATTATTATATAACTTACTATAGTTTATTTAATTATATATTGCAGATAATTGTTTACTAGAAATAATTGAAAGTAAATATATTATATAATTTTATGAATAACCAATTTTCTAATTATATTTGCCGTGCTCACAAAAGCCGCAAAAAATTCCATAGCTACAAATCAAAACTTATAATGATTGAATTTGCCACTTTCTATATACGGTCACCTTAACTTATGTTTTTTTTTTTTTTTTTATTTTTTTTTAATTTCTACTTATCTATTTATAAACATACTAATTTGTTTACTTTATCTACTTATATTTATTATATATACTTTCTACTATTTATATATTATAGCTTTTCTTTATATTTTTTTTTCGCTGTATTATATATAATAGACTATATTGAGCGCGGTTTTCGAAAATGATACCGTGGTATTTCCAGATCTGTTCAGAGGGAGGCTTAATAGATTGAATTTAGCTTTATGTATTTTTTTTTGTGTTAAAAAGATTTTACTTCGTCTTGTTTTTGGGGAAGGAATTGGTGAGTCCTAAGTAGTCAATATTTTGACTTGTATTTAACATATAGTACCTATACAGTGAATTCGAAATTAAGACAAGAATAGCAATTTAAGAGACTACTCAAAGCAAAAAATATGTATTTGTAATAGCTTACTCTTTCAAACTAATAAATAGATTTTATATAATAAATATAATATCTACATAATTAGTGACATTAATACATTTGAGATTATATATACTATTATATATATATAATATATATATATAATATATATATATATATATATATATATATATATATATATATATATAATAATATAGTAATATAATATTATATATATATTATATATATATTATAAAACGAAGATATTTATATAAATATAATATATATATATCTGTGTAAATGCAGCTTTAAACGTTATCTATTAGGCTTTATTTATTTATTATTTTGCCCTTTAATGTACTTCCAATCACACAGAGTCTGATTTTAAATACTATTTTTTATTAATTACAGAAATTAATCGAATAATTTATTAAACAGGACAATTAATTGGCAATCCTAGCAGTTAAGGAACACAAGCTTTCGTTCCTCTCTGGAACCTTTTTAAAGTGAACTTCCGACAGAGACACTTGAAAAAGGTTCCAGAGAGGAACGAAAGCTTGTGTTCCTTAACTGTTAGGATTGTCAATTTATCCTCATATTGCTTTAATGATCCTTAAAGTTGTGAAGTAAAACAGAAATTTAGTATTTAATGTTAAATTGTGTGTGATTGTGAAGTACATTAAAGGGTAAATAATAAATATATATAATATATATATGATATATTATATATATATAATAATATATATATATAATAATATATATATATAATAAATATATATATAATAATATATTATTTTTTTTAATTTAATTTATATTAAATATATTATAATTATATATAATATATAATATATATATATATATGATAGTTAATATATTATGTAATAGTTTTGAGAATTAGCGTACGTGTTCTGACGAAATATCGATATTTTTTGCCGAAAAAAATTTTTTTTTTTACTAATATCTGTCGTCTCCATTTACAAGGACTTAAGAATCTCTGCCAAATCTCTCTCATATATAAAAATATATTCACTCTACGGAAAAATATTTTCTTTTTTTTGTTTGTTTAAAATTCTTTAGGACCCATTAAGTTTGGGATAAGTATACACAGTAAATCTGTGTCTCCTTAGCAAAACTTATCATAACCTTACTAATTTTTCTAACGTAAAAGAAATAATATAGGAAAAACAACGAATAACGTTGCTTATAAATATATCGTAATTTATGTTTAAATTCGGTTTAGCACCAATTAAATTTAGGCTATAATAAGTTTTGTTAAGTATACACAGAAAATCTGTGTAAACTTAACAAAACTTATCATAACCTTATTGATTTTTCGAACATAAAAATAGATTATATATGAAAACAACGAAAAACGTTGCTTATAAATATATCGTAATTGTGGCAATTTTTTATTAACAACATGTGGCAACGTTGTTTCATACCCATATTAAAACATCGATTACTTTTTAAAAAATATCGATTTTTTAGACTACTCTATACTTAATTATTACCAATTATTATTATCAATTATTAAAATTGGCACTTTCCCCATAAGATAGTTTCCAGGTATGACTATTTTTTTTAAAAACTATTGCTCAGTGTTAATTATATTTTTTATTCATGGAAATGTTAATCAAATTTGAATATTTATTATAAATTTATTTAAAATTATTGCATATAAATTATTAAAATATAGCGTATAATTATGAAAATGATTTTCTTTATTTATTACTTTCCTCGATAAAAATTCTCACACTCAGTTTGACGTCACGTACAAAGCCGCTTAGAAGGTTTAAAAAACCCCACTAAAAACTTCCACCTATTTTATGAGAAGCATGAACAATACGAATAATGGTGTTTTATTTCTAAGTAATTTGAAATTCTTTAATGAAATTATTTTTAAAAATTTTATAGTTTTTAATAAATTTCGTATATTAAGCTGAAAAAAATGTGCTTTTGGAATAGGAAGAAGCTAATTTTTAATGATTTATCTTGTAAACAAACAATAATAATAAAAAAAAGTAATTCAGCTGGAAAAGGATGCTTTTAAAATTTTTATTTACTTATATATTTATTCAAGATTCCATTGCTCTCTCTCTCTCTCTCCACCTCTCCCCATACGTGTCTCTCTCTCGCCTGCTATTTATTAAGTATTGCCCGAATCTACTCTCTCATCCTTCTATTCTGTTTCTCAATCCTTGCGTCTCTCATTTTACTTCTCTCTATTGCATTTCATTTCTTTCTTTTGTATTATATTCTCTTCTCCTGTCTTCTTCGCTTCGCTCTCTCTCTTCATGACTCTCTTCTCAAAAACTGTAACCTAGCATACCATTTAATATTGACGGGTAAACATAATATAGAAAACGTTCTATATTCCAATTGTTTATAATGTATGTGACTAAAAACCATTAACCATTAAATAAAGTCTTGGACTACTTAACATTAACACACAATGAACGAGCACAATATCTACAACTAATCAGACAATAATTAACATGATGATTGTTTAAGATTGAATTAATTTCAATTTTTGAAAATATCTTTTATTTACTAGGGAAGCCTTTCTTCCTTTGCCTCCATTGGACCTCCACGCCCTGATATATATATATATACTATATATATATATATATATATATAATATATATATATATATATAGTATATATATATTATATATATTATATATATTAATATAAATATATATATAATAATTTATTATATACATATACAATATATATATATATTATATTTATATATATATATTATAATATTATAATATATAATATATATATATATAGATATATCATTAATATATATATATAATATTATATATAATATATATAATATAATAATAAATATATATATATTATATATATTATTATATATATATATTAGAGAGAGAAGAAGAAGATAGAGAAGAAGAATAGAGAGAAGAGAGAGAGAGATATAGAAGAGATAGAGAGAATTAAGAGAGAGAGATAACTAGTACTGGAGGAAAGAGAGAGAAGAGAGAAGACAGAAGAGGAGACAGAGAAGATATGCAACTTTTTTTTTTTTTTTTTTTTTGTAATGAAATAAAAA
>JABUQX010090755.1:0-12500 GCA_015478945.1 Trachelipus rathkii | reverse complement strand
CTATTAGTCTATACTTTATTCTATATATTGACTATTATAATATGGACTAATCCGTTAGTTCCAAAAGATATTTTTTATAAGTCGAAATAATTGATATCCTACAGTTTCGGATTAGAAAAGGCAAATATTGGTATATATAACGAAAATAATGTCTGAAATTGTAATTATTATAATTTCCTTATAGTTTAAATTTCATAATAACCTTCTTATTAGTTCTTATCGTATGATATGTTTCTACCAGATATATATTTAGTTGTATTAGAGGAAAGGATGCACATTCATGTATGCATGTCTACCAAGTTTCTAGAAAATGGGGACTAGTTACCGAGGCGTTTATAGCGTAAACTACTTCTTCCTCATCCTAGTTGCTAGTATTTCATGACAACACATAAGATAAGAAGTTCGCCTCTGAGATGCACAGAGTCAATGAATCACATGAATGGGTGTCTGGGGTGTTCCAGCACGTATTGCCCTAACTTTTACAAAGTGTAGTCTTACTAATGTGTACATAATCCCTATAACTTAATCCTATACTCTTATATCTATACTACTACATCATCCAATCTTTATACTACACCGATCAACAACTGTTACATCACTCAACCCTATTTCTTAAATTGTTATTATAAAATATAACATTGTGTTATATATACTGAAAATTATCCACATCAGTACCTTCTTTTTGAGAGGTTCCATTATCTACCCTTATTTACAGATAAAGTCCCTATCATCATTTTTAAACACTCTATAACAACACATGAGCCAAAAACTTAACTGCCTTTTCATGCACATTTCTACTAATAGAACTCTTCTCAACTAGCGGTCAACACTTCTGGAAACATGGTTTTACATTCTATATACATTCATATTGTGATTAATCAATAAAATAAGATATTTAGAGAATTAATAAAATTATAAAAAGCGAGGGGTCCGAGTATTGGCAATCATTTGCGTTTAGACCACTTTTTTAATACTTCTTAATTCGAAAAAGAAAAAATTGTAGAAAACACACAAAAGGAAAAATCGTATTCTTTATTAAAGTTATTGGAGTTATGTGTTAAACAATAAAAAATAAAATTTAGTGCGGGTTTAAAAACCAAATAGTTTAAGAATTCAAAACAACATGAAATTATTGCGTCCTATATACTTACGAAATCATATATATATATTTTAAAAATTGCACCGTACAGGGGGTTAGGAACGATATATATATTAGTAAAATTTTTATATAATTATATAGATATAATATATTATATTGAATATCTGTAATAAACTATTGAAAATATAATATCGTATTTTATAGTATATAAAGAGAGAGATGTATATTTAAAGGGTTAGAGAGAGAGAGATAAAGCAGAGAAGCAGAGCAATGCCGAGAAGAGAGAGAGAGAAAAGATTTGAGAGCAATGAAACAAATTCCTCTTCGCTGCCTCGTTGATTTCATACCATTTTGAAATATTTCAAGATATAAAAAAAAATTATATAACGAGATAATAAAAGAATTCGTGCTTTTTAGAATTTAGTATGTGTTTCTTTTTCGCTCGCGTCTATCGCGATCTCGTCCTTGATTTCACCAAGACATCCGAAGAATTACACTTCATATATTTATATAATAACTCAGAGTAATATACGACTGTTTCACACAAGCCTCCAATTATAAATAATCAGTCTCCATTTCTCCTTATCTTTCACCTAATCTAAAGAAGAAATGTCACTCTCATCTCTCTCTCTCTCTCTCTCACTCTTCTCTCTCTCTCTCACGTATCTCCTCTCTCTCTCTCTCTCTTTCTCTCTCTACTCTCGTCTTTGCCTTATATATCTCTTTACGACTTATTTCATTTTTACTCACACCGTATATATATTATCTCTCTCTCTTCTCTCTCTCTCTCTCTCTCTCGCTCTCTCTCTCTATATTAAAATATATATATATATATATATATATAATATATATATATATATATATATATTATAATATATATATATATATTAATATATATTTTATATTATTAATATATAATTATATATAATATATTATATATAATATATATATATATATATATATATATATATATATATCCATCCCTCCCGCCACTACTATGGAACCAATACTCTGTGCTATATTATATTAATCTATATATCAAATCTTTATTTATTTTTATTTTTACAAGGTTTCCACGCACATCTACTCAAAAAACGCACATGTATGAACGTTTTAATATATTACAAATACATCAAACAGCGCACATGATGTACGTATTAACAGATTACATATCTATCATATAAATCTGGACCCAGCAACAAAATACTCACAATTTTCTCTCATCTTGGAGAATGACCACTGCTACTTTCTTTCCCCCATTCTTAAGCTCTTTTTGAGGGATGGAATCTGTAGATCCTCCCCGCCCCCTCTCTCCCTTGTATTTCCTTGAGGAGTTTTCATAATAAGAAGTGTCCAGCGCAATCAAGATCAAAAGTACTGACCGAATCCTATTACTGAATAAATGTGATTGATACTAAAGCCAGTGAGCCAATAATTATATTTATTGGTTGCAATTTCAATTGGTACATAGTATTATTGCAATTATATTTATAATGCAACTACAATTACAATTGATATAAATTACATTAACAGTTATTATTTATAATACAATTATAAATTATACAAATTAAAATTACAGTACAAATAGAATCGATACAAATTACAATTACAATTGCAAATATATTATAATACAATAGCAATTATGATTTATACAAGTTGTGTTGCATGAGGACTGTGGAATCGTCTTCTCTCCGAGTCCTTTTATTGTATTTATTGTACAGAAAATTTTTTTTTTTACTTCCACTCGGCAATTTAAGTTGTACCAATTCCAATTTTTTTTTGTCAAATTAATTTTCTCTCTCTCTCTCTCTCTCTCTCTCTCTCTCTCTCTCTCTCTCTCTCTCTCTCTCTCTCTCTCTCTCTTCTCTCTCTCTCTCATCTCTCTCTCCTCTCTCTCTCCTCTCTCTCACACACAGCTTCTGTACAAAACTAATGAAAAGTGTATATTTTGTTAACGAATGTTTCAATATTATATTTTTATGCTTTCTTAGTAATAACAAGTTATCTATTTTTTTTATCACATATATTACTATAAGATATATATTTATACTTATTTTTTAAAATGTACCATCCAAGCGCTTACTTGCAATATACTTTAAATCTTTATTTTAAGCTCAGACCGCTTCTTCAATGAGGCTAAAATCTCTAACCAAAGAGAAGAACTATGCACTCATTCAGGAAGTAAAGATTTTATGCAGTAAGAAACAGAAATAGGCAGATTATTCCGAAACACAGTTGGTGGAAAGGAAAATAATATTACAACGTTCTGTAGCTACTATAATCTACCTAAATCCTTACATGTTAACAATTCAATAATCTCTAATTAAATCCCAACATGTTTATTATTAGATAATCTCTAACTAAATTCCTACATGTTTATGATTCGATAAATCTAAAACTAAATCCCTACATTTTTATGATTCGATAATCTCTACCTAAATCCCTACATGTTTATGATTCGATAATCTCTATTTAAATTAATCACTACATGTTTGATTCGATAATCTCTAACTAAATCCCTACATGTTTATTATTTGATAACCTCTAAATCCCTACATTTTTATGATTCGATAATCTCTAATTAAATCCCTACATGTTTGATTCGATAACCTCTAATTAAATCTCTACTTGTTTATGATTCGATAATATGTAAGTCAATCCCTACATGTTTATGATTCGATAAATCTTTAACTAATCCCTACATGTTTATGATTTGATAATATCTACCTAAATCCTTGATGTTTATGATTCGATAATCTCTACCAAAATAGAATCCCTACTGTTAATATGATTCGAAATCTCTAACCTAAATTCCTACATGTCTGTTATTTGATAATTATCCCTAATTAAATCCCAACATGTTTATGATTCGATAATCTCTAATTAATCCCTACATGTTTATGATTACATGTTGATATGTCTGAATGAGATTATTTTAATGTTTACATTATATGATTACATGTTATATGCTGAATTGAGATTATTTTACATAGCTTAGCTACATTACTGTAAATTTGTAGACTATTAGGCAAAAATTGGATAAACATTCTTAAATATATGAAAATATTTAGGAAAATATTTAATAAAAAAAAATAAAGATGTATCTGATCTTACAATTAGGGAGTTTTACACTACTTCCATGAAATATATATAGCCAGATATATTTATAACATATATTTAACCTAACAGTATTTCCTCGTAAAAACATTTCGCTGTGCAAGGTTATGAGAAAATAACATAAATAAGAGCTAGGAGACAACAACTACAGTTGTATATAATCCATGAATATAGTATAAACCAGATTTGTTTGTGGCTGCATACATACGACCGTGCAATATAAAACCTTCAGACTGAGATACAAGGACAGAATTATATATATAGTATTATATAGTATATATATATTAGAGAAGAGTATATAATAGATATAGTATAACGCTATGAGATATTATATTATATATATATATAATATAAATTATATATAAATATTATAATATATAATAGGTTAACAACAACTACAGGTTTCATATATCCATGAATATATATAAACCAGATATCTTAATAGTCTGATAACATACGCACCGCATATATAAAACCAAACACTAACTACCAAGTACGTCACTATATATAACAAAAGGAATATAATATAATTGACAAATAGTATTAAAGATAGAGATAGAGGACGCAGCACAGAGAAGAAAGAAATAATGAAAGAGATAAACAATAAAGTACTTTAAGAGCAAGAGATGAGTTCAGAGATAAGCTTAGCCAATGACGAGTTATAAGATGATAATGGTAGAGATAGTAGTAGATAAGAGAATGAGTACGCAGATAACAAAGAAGTAGGGATTCAGACATAAATTTTTTTTTAGCAAAAAATGGAATAAATAAAAATCAAGGCAAATCAAAAGTATAATGTAGGTATGATGCAAGACCGACTTTGTCAAATGATGAAAATCAATTAACATGAACAATTTAAAAGATTTGACGAACTATTTGAGTGATGAGAACGGTTTTTCAGTGTGGAGACAAACTGAATATTAACAACGCTGGAAATGAAATTCAGACAGAGAGAAACAAGTATGTCTAAAAGAGTTCCTTGCAGTGTACTCGTAATTTCAACAATAATCATTAATATTAAAATAAATAACCGAAAAAATTTTAAAGAATTATTCACACTGATAAAATAATTAAGGCGACTCTTAATTGTCAAAGAGCACACAATGAGATCTCACACAAACAAAAGAGAAAGTGATTAACAATCACGTACATTAGAAATGATACAATAATAAATTAAACCATTAGATAAGCAAATCCTATATGGGACTAAACAACCGGAAAACTGCCGATATACCGGCATTTCCCAAAAATTTTTTGGTAAAAACAATATAAACATAAAAGATAGACCGATAACCCGAGATTAAGCACACATAAGCGAGTCTAATCACAAAACGAAAACTTGGGAATAGAATCCGCTTTAAACAAAAATTAATGATATTATACAAGTGCCAAAGATTAAAGACCATGCAATGCCAAAATATTAAATTACATAAATTAAATTGGTCTTTGCAAGAAACTAGAGCCAAGAAATTTCCGCACACCATTGATAAACTTACAACACCTTTTATTGCATTTATAAAAATATGTAATCTGCTAATAAAAAAAATACAGAAAATAATATTAAAACATGCCACATTCAAGACTATGCACACTAAAATAAATAATAACGACGATCAGATAACTTGAGTTTCACGTACCAACAGTAAGCACTTTTATTTTTGAATGTTGTGAGTACAACACCGAAAATATTCACAAATTTCTTATTTATATAAATTTGATATTCACAATGAGAAGATTTTTATCGCTTAACTCACAACAACGAAAATCATTAATCTACAAATAATAAATAAATAATATGTTAAATAAGTTGAATTACATACAATTTAAAAAATTATAAAAAAATATTTTTATATTTTAACAAATAATAAGTATAATATTATCCATAAAAGCAGAAAGATATGAGAAAAGATCAGGTACTTCTTTTGTCGTCGCCATTATCAGCCAAAACAATTGTATACTAGAATAAGAACTGATTATTAGATTTACTGAAGATTTTAAGCACATTCCTGGTAAATTAATGAATTCTATACAGACACGCAATTGCCAATATATATATATATATATATATAATATATATACTATATTATATATATATATAATATTATTAAGTATTATATATATAGTATAAACCTATTCTATTATAAATATATATTTTTTAATTATATTATATATAATATATACTATATATATATATATAAAGATTACATGTATTTAAAGACCAACGTTGTTAAAAAACAAAGTTTAATCATGTATTTTATACTGATCGAATAACACTCTGTTAAAGGTTACATTATTTTTTATAAAATATTTGTGTTGGCATTAATATTCAGGCGTAAAAGTCAATATGAGTATTGCTAAATAAGCAAAAACCTGGTTTCCTAGACACCGGTTGCCGATGGATGTAGGACTATGGTTTTCCGTTCCCACCAAAAAAAAATCTCATTTCTCAAACTAAAAATATCATAAACACTTATGAAAAAATGATCATTAAATAATTTTAATGTTTAAGAACGCTTCAACGACGGTCTCAAAAGAAAATTGTTATTTACTAAATTGCGTTCAAAAGTTTTAATAATCAATACCTAATTATCATGGTGTTTTAAAATTCTTTTAAGTAAATTTTTTTACACTAAAATTTTAATATGTTTAAAGTTAATCATTAAATGAAATAGAAATATTTACAAAGCTGTGCAACATTTTTGAACCCTCCATTTGTCCAAATGACAGCCTGAATTCACAAAAAGTTAAATAAAAATAACTTCTCCCCAAGAGAGTTAAAAATAAAAAGTAATATGAACTTTTTTTAAATATTCGGTAAAATATTACTTTCTATAGGGAATACATACCAGAGCCCAAAATTTCACCAGTCAACACCCTTGACTGAGAAAGGTAAATCCATCTTAGAAGACCATGACTGAAGAAAGAACTTCAGATCGCAGTAGATAAACAGAAAGAGAAAGAATTTTTCAGATTTGAGGAGAATGAGTTCATCAGAAACCAAATATTCAAGTTTGGATATGGTTCACTTCAGGATGTGATAGCTAATATAGTTCATTTGCAACTTTTAAATATAGGTTTGATAAGTAGTATATAAATGATTTGGGCATTATATAATTAATATGTATTATTGTTTTGTTTTTTTGTTTTATGTTAATATGAATCCCTGTTTAGAGCAGTGCTTATATCGTAAATAAAAAAAATATATAAATAAAAATAAAAAGTTACATGCTTGAATTTATTGTGATGACGGATGTGGTTGCTATTACATATTCATTTATATAGCCTTAATTTAATTAAGACTATATGGTTTAAATTATCTAGCCTTAATTTCCTTAAGGCTCGTCCTTGGCGATTTTACCGCCAGCAAGGGATCATTTGATATCTCGGCCCGTTGAGTGAGGAAATTCTCTAAACCTAAAGCCACATAAACGCTAAAATATATAAATATTCATTTAAAACAATGAAGTCTTTCAAATAGAAATAAATAAATATCAGGGAAAGAGAGAAAGAGAGAGAGGAAAGAGAGAGAAGAGAGAGAGAAGAAGAGAGAGAGAGAAGAGAGAGAGAGAGAGAGAGAGAGAGAATAAACTTTGATAAATTTATGATTAAGCTATTTTGGAAAGGATGGTTGCCAGATTGACGATCCAATAGACAAGCCTTTTTATTGTGGCCAATTAGAATTAACAACTTTTCCATCTATTTTCAAGTTTTTATGATGCTATGTGATTTAAATTTAATAAGGAATTTTAATAATCGGGACGTTTGTTGTGCAACATGTTTTAGGCCTTTTTTTTTGCTCAATAGAATAGAATTAGTGGCACTCATACACGATATAGTCCCATAAAGAAAATTTCCGTACAAAAACTCCTATTGTAAATTTGAAATTGTTTATTGTAAATTTGAAATGATTTTTAAATGAAAAACGTATCCAAATTTTAATGTCAAACCGTTTTCTTATTTTCAATATAAGTAAGAAGAATATTTTAACAGTTTTTACAAGAATTGTGGAGTTTGTAGGACTTTCAAGTTCTTAAAAAGAATAAAATATTTTTGAGATATTTTTTTCATTAATATTATTTTAAAATCATATGGCAATCAAAGTAACTTTGGTTTATTTAACATAGCGTTCTAATAAAATCACTACAAAAACATACAGGTTATAAGGGTGAATTATCAAAGTTAAGTAAAATTAATTGGGTAGAAAAATACAGGAGCCATGTGACTTGTCTATATGAATTATATTTGAGCATAATGGCGCATGGCGAAATGCTTTCTTGAAGTGCACCATCTGTATCCACTTTAAAAATGGTATACTCATTGTTAATTTGCCTCTACAGTCAACAACAAGTTACATCACCCCACAATGGCTTACATCTGAATGCCTATGAGCGCTTAAAATGGAAGTTGTTGTGAATATAATGAAAAAAAGATGTTATGGTTGAAATGGAAATCAACCGGCCTTATGAACTACAAAAATAAAGACGTCAGTCTACCGCTGTGATGTTAGAAGAGTAAAAAGAATAGCCGCGTACGATGTTGGACGAGAAGAAGGTTGCGGAACAATAGCTTTAAGCAGGTAGAAGAAGATTAAGCCGCTGGATGACTCACAGAGGAGCGAAGAAAAGAGAGGGCGAGAGCCTAGAAAGCTGAAAGAGATGAAAAGCTAAGCTTTAGAATCTTGTAGCGAATTAGAGTAAAAGCACAAAAGCACTGCGAAAGCAGTATAAGGCACGCAAACAAAAGTTGGAGGCAGAAAAGGCATAACATATATGAGGCAGAAGAATTATGACTGTAAAGAGCAAGCAGAAAGAAAGGAATGATTCAGATCAACCGCCTGGTGCTGAAGAACAGCAACGTCAGCATGACGCGCAGTGGATAGCAATCTCAGAATGCTTCAGATGTAGTCCTTAAGTAACGTATCCTATGATTTATGTATATCCAACTAATGAATTCCTTTCATTCGACGAAACTTGCAACTGCTCATCGTACGGCTCCAGCATAACACATTAAGAGACGTTAAGCGAGGAAGGGTGACACTCGCACATCTCCCTCGTAAGAGAAGCGAGCGTACAATTATTGCCTGGAGGAGAAGGTATATTCCTAACGGCAAAGCTTTCGGTGGGGTTATACAAAGATGAACCGTGGATAGAACATTAAAAGAGCTAGCGAACGCAGGTGAAAGTTTTGAAAAAATGCACGATTTTCAGGAGTATGTACCGGCTCACTAGAACAGAGTGGGTATTGTCTTTACAGGTATAAAATATATCATACTCGCCGAGACGGAAGATAACAACACACCGAGAGTATTATTTACAGAGACACACTAGAAGCTCTTATAATAAGATGGTTAACAGCAGCGAAGTAGCCACCCAGGCGCCATAAATAGTATTATCGATGATAATTCTCGAGGTGATGGAAGCCAAGTTATATCATGGAAATAACACAGGTTCCAAAGGAACTAGCACCAAACTTAAGGGATCAGAAAAAGAAAAAGCATACTCAAATTAGATGGAAGATAATACGTATTTCTTTGTAACAGATACATGGAAGCGCATCGTTTTGGAGTTTCCACAGCAAATAGTCAACGCACGAAATCACAGTCCACGTTGAAAAAGGCACCATATATTAATATGGAATTTCATAGAATCATAAAACATAATGTGTTCAATTTAACTCCATACATATAGGCGGGATCAAGTACAGTAAGAGGTAAGGCATCATGCAATACAGCACGCACACCTGAGCGAGGCGACACGCAAATTAAATTGTTTACAACTATTTATGAGCAAAGAAATACATGATTGCGATAGCGTTGCGACGAAATAGAAATCGGAATTGTCCAGAGCGAGACAGTTGGAGGGACACGAAAGTAGCATGTCGCCCTACGTGCCTATAATGGGTGTGCAAAAAAATGTAGTGTCTAGTGGACCACACTCGTCCATATGGGGGATTCGGAGTTCGGACAGTCGCCCACCTTTAACTTTCAACACAATAGTGGTAAGAGGACAGAGTGGTTTCACAGTAATACCTGAAATAAAGAATGATGAAATAAGGAAATCGATAATACGTCACCGAATTGGTTAACTCGTCAAGTAGACGAGAGGACTACTATATATACCCGTGTCGGATGCCTTGATAGTCATATTATGGACTACGAGTGGTAACGGATTCGTGCCAAGGCACTCCGACTCTTGTGATGTAAGTCATATAATGTACACGATGAAGAATATCACGTACACAAGGAATGTTATGTTGGTGACGCTAAACGTAACATTGAGGTTTGATGAAAGCGGTAAGACGGTGATTAGAGGCTCCACATCGCGACGATTAATGTGGATCATATATATGAGAATTAACAACCACTTAACTTTCAGAAGGGAGAGTAAAGGACGACTGCAGCAGTATTGCCATAGGGAGTCGCTTATGATTTGAGGTTCACATGGGTAAATGTCACAAGGAGGCGACATTACCGTCCCGTCTCCCAGCCTGATCTCACATGAGTAACGACCAGTTGTGTCTGAAGCGCCTTCAAAGTAATGATCAGAGTGTCGCGAGCATTAACGTTAAAGTATAGTAACCTGAGATGTCAGAGAGAGAGGGACCACGAGACATCATAGGGATCGACACTGCAAGAAGCCAGAGAATAGTTGTTATTGGGGAATTGGTCGGTGGTTTTTTTAGGAGAGGGAGTGGATTTTACTTTGACAGAGAGAACCGGGTCAACCGTCGACAAGTCGGAGACTATCATCAAACAGATTCGGAAGCCAACCAGTGAGTCACCATAGCGTGTACGATGAAAGAGACTGTAGTGTCCAGTATGTTATGATGATGTGTTAGTTTCCTCAGGATGAAGTAAGATAAGCATCATCATATTAAGTCATGCCACTAAGAATATGTTGAACGAATGACACGAAGCGAGTGATAGATTTCAGCCAAGATTAGCAAACCGATGGTAGAAAACACTGAGAAGTCATACTGGAGAACAGATCATTGCTGATGTTCGAAGACTGACTTTAACAATTAGTGAGAGACATTTAGATAGTATGTGACATAAGCGACCACACATATGTACTACACAAGTCACAGTAGTCAGGAATGTCTGAAGAGAAAGTGGAGAGCTAGATAGAGAGGGGAAGGGGAATAGACGTGAGGGAGTACAAGAGCGGAGAGAATTATACAATAGAGGGAAAGACTCTTTTGAAAAGTAATACCTATGATATATGTCCAATAAACAGAGGGACAAGGAAAGAGATGTATAGAAAAGTTGATTTGCGCGAGACAAGTGGGGAACTGTGCTTAAATCAGCTTAGGTAGTGACGCAGCCGGATACAGACAGGGCAGGAGAGCTCGCACGAGTCATCTCAGTAATCTAGGTCTCCAGCCTTGAGGGACCGCACGACTCACAGAAATCTCAAAGATTAGCGTCAGAGATGTAGAAAGTATTGAGGAAAGCGAAGGAAATAGAGCTAACGAGCATGCTGAAAGAAAAGGTTAAAAGAGTTTTGAGGGGAAACGAAAAACAAAAGGGATCACTCCTATGTCGGGGCGTTTGCACGATTAATACTTGACAGTACGAGTGACAAAAAAATGAAATAAGTGAAGATATGAGTATGTAGGTACCGAGACTGCCACGTGAAAATGAAGTGTGGTGACACAGTCTGGTCCAATGAAGTTGGTTATAAAGTTCACATTGGGCACATATGTCATCTAGGTACGTCAGAACATCAAACGGGTAACTCTGGTACATACTAGTCAAGCCTAGTAATATTACGTCACTTCACTCAGCATCATATAGTGAGTAGTATTATATTATATAGCTTCATATATATATAGTACTAGTACCTGAATATATACTATATATATTATATTATAAGTATATTATAATATATATATATATATATATAAGATATATTATATGTACTAGTATATATATATAGTATAATATATATATATTAACTATATGAATATATATATATATAATATATTAGTATATATATACTATTAGTATATATAATATATATAATACTAGATGGCGATTCCCTGCCTCATGTTTCTGGTCGCATGCAATGTCTGGAAACTCAAAAAGCTAAACGAAAAATGTTTATCCTTTAAAACTATAGTATATAGTAAATATATATATTATTTATATATATATATAATATATAATATATATATATATATTTAGCTAGTTATATAAATTATACTATATATATATTATATGTATATATATAATTATAATTATATAGCATATAATATTATATATATAGGAAGAACCGTATATATC
>JABUQX010090754.1:12500-18678 GCA_015478945.1 Trachelipus rathkii | reverse complement strand
ATATATATATATATATATATATATATATATATATATATATATATATATATATATATATATATATATATATATTCGATTTTAGGTTGAATGAAACGGGATGTTAATTATATATCATTAAATACATCGCATATGTATTCTCCTTTTTTATATAATAATTGTGAATTATTTTATTATTTTTTTCTCTTCATCATTTTTGCTGTTAGCTTCTTCATAATGTTAAGTATGCTTCTTCTCCGTTGTCCAAGGCGTTTTCATACCTCTATTTGGAAATCAAGCTCCTTTCCTCTTATTTCGGCCAGCCGAGATGCGCCAATGTGATTTTAGAGAAGAAATTTTTTTTTTTTTGTCTCCTTCTGCGGGCAAAGGCAAGAGGCCTGCCAAATTACACCAGAGATAGGGCAAAAACCAAATACAAATTAAGGACTGACCATCCTCGATACACTGCGATTGAAAAGTTTGCATGTCAAAGGAAACTATAAAAATAGACAAAGGAATGGTATTTCAGCAGAGTACACGAAAGATTGAGCGTAGCGGATAAATCTGGGATGAGAGACTTAGAAAGGGAAAGGATGAGAATGGGCGAAAAGACAGGTCACACTTGCTCTCCTCAAACTAGGGGTATGTCTCAAAAAAGTTCAGAAGAGCAGTGTTCATTGTATGACAGTATAAGAGAGAGAGAAGAGAGGAAAGAGGAGAGGAAGGGAGAGAGAGAGAGAGAGAGAGAGAGAGAGAGAGAGAGAGAGAGAGAGAGAGAGAGAGAGAGAGAGAGAGAGAGAGAGAGAGAGAGAGAAGAGAAAAGAGAGAGAGAGAGAGAGAGAGAGAGAGAGAGAGAGAGAGAGAGAGAGAGAGAGAGAGAGAGAGAGAGAGAGAGAGAGAGAGAGAGAGAGAGAGAGAGAGAGGTGTCCATTGTAATAGCGATAGTGATGTAGCACAGTTCGACGGCTAGATAGAGATTGGAGAGAGTTAGTGAAAGTAGGAGAATTGACAAGTCAAAAGTCCTAGACTCCACCCTATTTAGGAGAGCAGTATGTGTGAAACAACTCCAGATATGTGAAGCGTATTACTAATAAGGGCGAATGAGACCCCTATACAGAGCAAACAGCTGGGGAGATGAGATATAGTTCCGAAGACACCTCATAACACACAACCTCTTAGAAGGTTCTTTAGTGTGTGTGTGTGTATATATATATATATATATATATATATATATATATATATATATATATATATATATATATATATATATATATATATGTGTTTTTATATATATATATATATATATATATATATATATATATATATATATATATATATATATATATATATATATATATATATATATATATTAGATATGTGTATGTTTGTGTGTGTGTGTAGAGAGAGAGAGTGTGTTGTGTGTCGCTATGTCGAGTCTACAACAGCTACAACAGTGTACAACAGCTGTTACAGAACGGCCGGGAAAGATGTGAGAGAGAAGGTTGTAAAGAGAAGGATTGACACAGAAAGATGGAAATTTTGAAATCATAGCTTAGTGCCAAACTCTATCGAAAGCTTTCGATATATTCTAACCCTACAACAACAAATTCGCCGAAATACGAAGAACAGAAGACCAAGAGTTAGAGTGAAAAGAAAAAAGATCACCAGTCGTGAGTTACTTACGGAAGCCATACTGGCGATCTGAGATAAGATGAGAAGGATTAAGATGTTTCCAAATCTTCGTGTTAAGATTAGATTCAAAAACTTTAGAAAGAGTAGGGGTTAAAATAGGACGATAGTTGGAGAGTTAAGAGGAGTCTTACCTCTTCGTTAGAGAGAAAGGTTGAAGTTTATAGACAGAGACGGAACAGTTTAACAAGGTAGGATGCAAGCTCGGAAGCAAAAGATTTGTGAACCACAGAGGAGTTGCCATCAAGACAGTACGACTATTGGTGTTAAACTCAGTTAAAGCAGAATTCACATATTTGGAAGAAATAATTAAGTTAAGAATAAATGAGTTGAAGGGAAGCGGAGAAGGGAGAGTTGCTCTGAAATCGTCAAAGTGGAATTAGAGGCAAAGGTTTGAGCAAAGAGTTCAGCTTTATCAGAAGGTAAGATAACAGAACTGCTACCATAAAATACAAGAGGAGAGGAAAAGGAAGAAGCACAGTTAGAGTTATAATTTTTAGCCAAATGCCAGAAAGATCGTGAGAATTTACAGTTTATAGTATCTCGAATAGTTTTTGTACGATCCTGGGATGAAATATAAGAAGCACGAGTTTTGGGAGTCTGAAGACTACTTTGATTTATGAAGAAAGCATCCCTGAAGCGAATAGCACGAGTAGAAGCCGAAGTTAAGCAAGGCTTATTAATTTTAATTGAAGGAAAAGAGAATGAAATGTACTCCTCCATGCAAGAGAGAACTACCTCGATTATGCGATTTGCACGATCCGAGGGATCCCTCTCACTGAACCGGTAATCATTTCATGGAAAATCAAAGAAGTATGACTGCAAGTCCAACCAGTTATGAGCACCAAAGTGCCAAAAATGTCTCCTCTCCATAGTCGGGGCCGTTTCTGCGGAAGACATGAAGAGACGGAACAAATTACAGAATCGGAGGAACCAGAGACAGAAATAATTTAGCAGTGCAAGGAGGACTGGAAGTTAAGGAAAGATCAACTATGCTGAGTTGGGCTCCAAGGCGAATAGGGCCACAGGTAGGGAGCTGCACCAGCTACTCGAGGTTATTCTGAATAGAGGAATGGTTGGCTAGGTCACCAGCTGTATCGTGAGAATTTGAGGAAAGCCATTGGTGGTGGTGAACATTTGAAATAGCTCAAAATGATGATTTCAGAAAAAAGGAATGAAAAGGGAATATGTTCTATTTTGGACTTTAGATAATCAAAGAATTTAGAAATAGTCAACAGAATTAGGTAGGTGATAAATAGACAGGAACAGATTAATTTAGATGGTAATTGGCAATTGAGCCTAAAACATAAGGTAGAAAATTCAGATGAGTCCAAATTAGAAACATGAGAAGAGAAAGCATTGTTGTTTACATGTGCGACACATTTTCCTTTGCCTGAAATTTGAAAACTGAGACAGTAGTAGGGAAAAGAGCAGAGTTTGCTGTCGGAGCGTTCAAGCACCTGAGTTTCAGTCAAGATCAAGAGGTGAGGTCTGGAAGAGAGGTGGTGTTCAACAGAGTCTAAATTAGAATAGAAACGGCGAATGTTGCAAAAATTAATGAAATAAAAGAAGACCGTACTCCAGAGAAAGCCAGCGACGCCAACTTCATCACCGGAGGCTGCCAGCTCAAAAGTTATGATGGGGTGAGGAGTGAGCGAGAGACACTGTTTGGATGCCACCCCTGGAAGCATCTCCAACGCATGTTTATGTTTCACTATTTTTAGCATTTTTAAAGGTTATGTTCGAGCACGTGCATGTAAGTCTATGGGATACGTGTAAAGAACGAGACTGTCGTGGGAGTCAGATATAAGCTGTTCAGTCTAAGAAATATTTACCTAGAAATATTCTACACTACAATACACGGTACTGATTTTTATTATCTTCATCTTTCCTATGTAACGCCATTTATCACTATAGCTCTTTGGCTCTTAAAATTTCAACTTTAGTCTGACGTTTTAGAGCAATCACGTGATTAGAATTTTATTCGAATACCCTTCTAAATCTGCAAAACCACAGAAACTTAATCAACCTGAAAGAATGATTTAATTCTAGATCACAGCCTTTTAATCAATTTTCAAAATTATTTGCTTCAAGATTGCATGGAAAAACTTTATTTGATTTTGGAACGTTTGTCACAACTGGGAAAGAGAACTGTTGAAACATTTTGATGCAGAGAAGGATTTTACTTACTGTTGCGGTATAGAGGAACTCTTGAATTGAACGAGAGCAACATAATATAATTCCAATAAATTGAGATTATTTATTGACGATACAAAACGATGTCTAAAGCGTGTCTGGATTTTAAGTGAGATGATTTTGGACTTGGTCATCCAATAATGCAAAATAGAAATATCAAAATATAAAACAAGCGTTTGAAATGTTAAAATATGATAATCATAAATTGATGAATTTGTCTTCACCTGAAAATGATAAACTCTCTTTATGGAAAATAAAATGGTTCCCACAAAGAATTTAGGCTTCTTATGCTAGTAAGAAAATCGTGCCAAAGCTGAAAAGTGGGTAAAGGAAAATTTGCTGCTATGGCATAATTTACATGTAGGGGATAAATCCATTGTTCACGAACCAATAGTGTGTCGAGAAACTAAGTTCTTTCCACCATTGCACAGCAACAAACTTGGGCTCATGAATTTATAAATAAATAAAGAAGGTTGATTCATATGATGAATAATCATTGTTATGATCTTCAAATGATTGCGTTGCCTTGTCTCATTCTAGCAAATGATGTAAGAGAAAAATTAAGTTCTTAAACGAATGAAAAGAGAAATGTAAGAAACTAATCCCGTGCTTTCTTTCCATGAATCAAGTTTCATTTACTCAAATATATTGTTCTTAAATTCCCCACATTCAACTTTCCACAAAGGAATTTCAATTTCGAATGACTTGTATTTGTTTCTCTTGCGCTGGAAACTACTTCAAAGGAGTTGGGCACGATCTCCTGCTAGAGTGCAAAACGCACTTATACAGATGTTGAAATATTTTCTTTGATCCTCCGTAGCAGAATCCTGGTTGAGATAGATCAGCATTCCTCAAAGTATTTAATTAAAGATCCTTCTAACAGGAACGTTCTGACTTCCTGTGGTATAAAAAGTTTCAAGCTCAGTCAATTAGTTACTTTCTACTTAAGACCATTACAGTTTACTCATCAAGTAAATCTACTTTTGAGCAACTTGATTCATACAAACATATTGACTATTTATTTATCATTAAGATAAAGTATTTAACAATTCCCCGTTATTAATTATGCTTTGTGGTAGTAAACAATAACTTGTTAGCGGTCATATCTTTCCTCTAAATAGTAGTGCCAAATAAAATCACCATTGCATTTAATGTACCAAAAATATGATGGCAATTACTATAAATATATTTTTTTATATTTAAATAAAATATGCAAATCCCTTCGTTCTTTTTCCATCTGTGTGAAAATACTTTTTCTCCTCCCATTTGAATTTCAAAAGTAATAGGATTAATGGTAACAAATTTATATACCTATTAATTAAAATTTTATTAAATAAACATATAAAAGATATTTTACAGCTTTTATATTATATATATTATATATATATATATAACAATATAATATATAATATATATATAATGTATATATATATATATATTATATATATATATATACTATATATATATATAATATATATCACTAATATTATATATATATTATTATATATTATATATATTATATATATCCGCTTGCATATTATATAATATATATAATATATATATATCAATATATAAGATATATAATATATATAATATATATATATATATATATATATATATATATACACGGATATGAATTAGTAACCCATGCAGTTTTTTGCAATATATGTAGCACGTGGCCCCGGTCAGATATGCAACATGTAACAAATTATAAAATGCGAGCCCTCCTCCCCCAAGAACCTCCTCTAAGAACCAAGAATCTCTTTTGAGACTAACTCTCAAAAAACATTACTCTATGCCTAGTACGTTCTTGACGTTCTACCAGGTCTGGAAATGTGCTGACATGTTTTTCAAGCGAAAGCGTAACCATAGAATCCTGCGTGTTTCCTAGTAATCTTGTAGGGATTCTTGGATCAATTCTTTGGGAAGTGGGTGCCCACTAACTAAAAAATATTATCTACTCCCTAGGGAAATGAGCCCTTTTGTCGGCCACAACTATCTTCCCGTCGGGTCCTGAGAAAGCCTTTAGCAATCATTGTGTTGTTAAATTATATATATATATATTATATTATTATGATATATATATATATATAAATATATATATATATATATATATATATATAATAATATATAATTATATATATATTATATATTTAATATATATTACTAATATATATATATATATATATATATATATATATATATATATATATATATATATATAACTCGCGAACAAATTTAATTCATCACCCGTAAATATAATTTAAACTCTTTCATTTGGGGAAATGTAGAGCTAGGGTTTGGTTTTATTTGGGTC
>JABUQX010090754.1:0-7500 GCA_015478945.1 Trachelipus rathkii | reverse complement strand
TCATATGGTGTATAATATTATATATATATATATATATATATTTATATATATTATTATAAATATTAAATATTATATTATATATAAAGTATATATATATATATATATATATATAATATAATTTATTCAATATAAAAGTATATTTAATATATTACTATAATATGTGTGTGTGTGTGTGTTTGTGTGTGTGTTTGTGTTGTGTGTGTGTATGATTGTGATGTATGTGTGTATACGACTAACTGTCAGAAAGGTGTGATGTGTGATGTTGTGTCGTAGTGGTACGTGTGTCAGTAGAGAGAGAGCAGACGAGACGCACCACACTCACACACTCGAGCCGCAGCTGTGAAAGTAATGTGAACTGGACTCAACCTAATAGCTACTAAGATTGAGAAATGTGGATAAATTTGTGTATTGTAACGACTATCCCGATAAATAGGACCTAGATATATAGTATCTATCTGCTTCACTCAGATAATCAATAAGATTATCTGCCCCCTTTCTCTGGCCCACAATATGTCCTCGGTTGTCCAAGTCATAAAAAACAACGAATTCTAATATAATACAAACCCACATCAAGTTAATAATGTATAAATAAAGTAAATAATAATATAAATAACATATATAAAATCATCAATCAATAATAATAATAACCTAATTTAATAATTCTGATAATAGCAATAATAATTAATAATAATAATAAATACATAATAATAATAATAATGTACTCACGTAGTGGGGTCTTATATCTTCAATATAAGGACTGTAAGCTTGTCTCGTTCCATTGTATGACCGTGTCAGACACGGTCTGATATACGAATGAGGCGAGACATAGGCATTAGTAATGTATCCACTGCTGGGAGAAGAGAAGCAATGCTGTGGAAAAAATGACTGAATCGAACTACTCTTAACGCCAGATCACGCGGATTATATCAATAATAATATATACAAACCTATATATATAAATATATAACATTGCCCATCTTAAGTGGTAATACCGTACTATACCTGCCAATGAGGGTCGTTCCCAGAAATGTATACAATTTTTTATTTGGAATTTCTTAAAAGTGAGGTATTATTTTGAAATTGTAGTTCTTTAACCTCCTTTTATCTCTGCATGTGTGGCACAGTGCCAGAAAGTGCACTGAATTCTTCTGGCAATACAGTTTGAGCAAATGTATTTTCATAAGAAATCTGAATATTCTTCTACTATTGGGTATAATATTATAATATAATATATTATAAGTTTATTGGAATAGTATAATATATTCATATATTAATATTATATATACTACTCTATATATATATATACCTCATATGAGTTTAAAGTTATTATTAATATTTAATAGTACACTTATATTGTATATATATATTAGTATTATAGTATATTAGTGAGTATAATGATAGATATATTACTTCCGTTTAGTCCACAAACCGGTATTTATAAATAATAATAGTACTCTAAATTATATATGAGTATGATATATATATATATGTTATATATATATATCACCCATCTTATCAATGTTATTTAATAATACTATATATATATATCATATACACATCGTCTTATCATCACACAAGCACCAGACTGTAATGTATTCTTTTTTTATTACGTAGATAATACTGATAAAATATTAGATTTATAGTCAAAGTCATATTATATTTAATATTATATGTATCTAATAATATCATCTTAATTCTGAGTGGATTTGTCTATTAATTATAATACCCCTCGCTTAGTACCATATATTATACTATATGGTAAGCGTTATAAGCAGTGAGTGCTCCTGACAGTTTAGCCACCTTATCAAGTGCTCCTCAATATAATAAATATAATATAGTCAAGTATTGGATATGTCCTGTACAAATTTTCAATATTTATAGAAATTGCGAAACATTGAGATCTTTAATTAATAATAAAAATGTATATGAAGAAAAATAAATAGCAATAATTATCATTTCTTAATAAGATCTTAGATGATATTATGTGCATCTAAAACTTTGCTTTTTAACTCTCTATTTAATAGAAGTTTGAGTGTGATGCACTGATTACGGCATTTTCTTTGCATAGGCGTAACTAGGAGGGCAGGGGGGTATGACCCCCCAGATTTCAAACTGCCCCTTCCCTAAGAAATTTGGTTATTCAATAAAAAATCAAAGCAAGCTTACTGAATTCTCAGACATAGGGGTCATGGCCCCCCCACTCACCGAAAAATTTCCTAGTTACTCCAATGTCTCTATGCTAGAAAAAGACGCGCAAGCCCAAGCTAAAAATAATTATCTCAAAATGAATATTCGTATACTCCTCTTCGCAGAAAGTGATTTTAAAAGTGATATAATTTTTATTTTTGCAAATAATTTTTTTAACCTAAATTACTGAAAATAAATTTCATAAAATATTTGTTAAAGAATCGAGTTAATATGTTAAATATAGAATAACAACACATATAATTATCATTTATCATTGTACAAATTAGTAACATTTACCTTTACCCTGAGTCCCTGACAATTAATTGAATACTAATTCTTACATACTGTAAATATTCCTTACGTTTGCTATTAGCAGCTGTGCACAGCTGATTCTTTTAACAAAACTACAAGTTATTCCAAAGTTTTTTTGTTAGTTACTTCATAATGGTTCATGCAGTTTATTTTATGTGTATTGATTTCTTTCATTTTTTCTCATTAAATTACAATATTTTGAACAAAGGTAATCTTACTTTTCAATAATACTGTTGCACTAAAGTATTTCTTATATATATAATATATAATATATATATTATATATATATATATAATTATAATACTATATTATATATATATTAAGATAACTGCTCTTATATATAATATATAAATTATTAAAGTTATTATAATTATATATATATAGTAAGTTATATATATAGTACTATATTGATAGTTAGTTTAGATATACGGTGGATTATCTACCTTATATGCACTCAAACCGGTTATAATTAAAATATAACCAGAACTAGTGATGTTAGTGATATATGGTGTTATGGTTTGGTACTTCTTGAAGATGTTATATTAATAAAAGTATGTTTATGACGATAGTGAGAGGGTTCAGTATGAATTAATGGAGTAGAAATGAATGGTTTAATATTAATATCTATTAATTGTATATGAATGGGGTGATGAAATAATCAAATTGGTAGGGGTGGCAGGGGTTGGTGCTCAGTTAACTGAAATGTTCACGAATGGAAGAGGAGGTGGAGTTGGTGCCCTGCGCCCACTTTGTACGCATGATGATTTTCTTTTCCATGGCGAATCTGAAGAAAGTTTGAGAAGGATTGGTAGAGTGTTTTAGCAAGGTGTGTAAAAAGAGGATGATTTGTGTGTGTAGATGTGTTGTGAGAATATTGCAGAAAGTTCTCACAAATGTTGCGAATATACATTTATTGGTGTGCGAAGGGAAATAGAGTGCAACTGTGATACATAGTACATGATATGATCTGGTGCTAAATACTATTAGGAGCTAATTATATTGATAGGTATTGATAAAGGGAAACGGATGATACAGAGACTTAGTCAGCTAGAAATAATATTTGTGAAGTGGGTAGCGAAAGGTGGCTGGTGCAGTTAAATCTTATATAGTGAATGCAATAATGAACTAAGTTTCTGCGAGCCATTAGGGTAAGGATTTTCTGCCATAAGAAAGGTTGTTGTTACCGGTGTTAATGGTGTATTAGTATGCTGAAACAATGATATAGAATAAGATGTATAGATCTGAGTGTGCTCTTCTATAAGGAGCATGCTTGCGAGTTATTCATACAGGGCACGTTAACGGCGTAGTAACAGCGTAAAAATTCTACTTAATTAAATTAAATCTGTTACGGTGGAGCATGTATGCACATAACCATACCCCTATCTTATTGAGCAACAAATATGTATGTTAGGGGAGCATAAGAAAATGAGTTGATAATAATAAGCTATAGTAATATATATATAGTCAAGCTTATTATTTATATTTATATATATATAGTATATATATGTAAATATAGTCAATATAATATAATACTTAAAATAATATTGTTATTTAAAATGTCAATTTTCGCATCATTAACTGACGATCACTATTTATACGATATTATTATAAATTAATGTGGTAGATATATATAAATAGCTTCTATACTGTATTATATTACGTATATATATATTGCCCCTGTCATTACAGTCATCACAAAATTTCATTTAGTGGAGATATACAGTATTAATAATCGTTGATAAGTCGCTTTTATAAGAACGCTACTTCGTCGCTTCTCTTTGCATCTCTGATATCTCCTTGCTTACAACCGTGAAAAGTTCTACATTTACTCCCTTAATGATAAGCCGTTACGCAAGGGCCTTCTCTCATCTTCGTAACATCTTGCTCTCATTCACTTGTCTCTCTTCTCTCTCTTCTCTCTCTTCTCTCTCTCTTCATCGCTAGGCACAGTGACGCTACTATCTTCAATATCTCTTGTCTCTTCTCCATATACTCTCTCTCTTCTCTCTCTCTCTCTTGCATTTTCACTTACAAAATCCCGTATCGCTCTTCATCTAACTTCTCTCCTCTCTCTCTCTGCTTCTTCCTCTCTTCTCTCTCTCTACGTTTCTCTACTACTTTCTAAACTACTCAGAAGAAGATATAGTAAGATATCATTTTCAATCCTATTTGCACACTCTTTTAAAATTTTTTTTCATTTGCCATACAAATTTCATATTCGCCAAATCTTACATTTGAGATTAAAGCAGATGTGAGACAAGACAATTTTTTTCAGACCGAAAAATCCCATGAGATAAGTCTTTTAACTCTTATCAGGATAATGTTGGCAATTATCATTCATGTAAGTCACAACCTTGAGGACATCATTATATATACTACTCTCTTCCTCTTATTCATTAAAAGCATGATCTATTTTTTTCCCTTCAAACAACTGCTTAGTCATCACTATCTTTGATTAGAGACTCAGCAGGACGGCCTTACTGAGAGGGTATATCTAGGACTTTCTCTTCATTTTTATTATATTATTGAAATGGTAAGCTTTAAAGCTTTAGTCACATACATAATAAGTTATTTTTTAAGTCTTTTTAAAACCACTGATTTGTTCGATTTTTAAATTTTTTGTTCCATGAGAAATTGATTGTCCAACTAGACCTAAACGAAAAGTAAAGTGTAATATTTTTCTGACCGTATTTTAATATATTATTATTATATATTATTATATTAGTGAATTATTATTTATTATTATTAGGTGGTGTAATATTATAATTTATTATTGTGTTGTAGATTTTATTATTTTATTATTATCTTTATTGAATCAAATTAAAAATTTATCTATTATAGGATGTTTTATATTGTCGATTATTAACCGTTTCATTATTTTTATAAAATTTTGTTTGGTCGTAAGATTACTAGTTGATATCTACTTCTCTTTTGTAAATGTTTGGTGATGTATTAAAGAACGATAAATGACCTATTATTTGTATTTATTTACGTGTTTGTTTGAATTTTAACAAACAATTGCAGTCCACAATATTTATTTGAAAATTCTACCATATTACCATTATTGCAGAAATTGTAGTTTAACTGCTCTTGTGAGACGACAATTTCTATTAACTGATTTTCAATTATACCACACCACGCTTATAAACAGAAGTGATGTTGAGAATTTGTTTCTACAATGCCAGATGTGGGTTTTCAAACCATCGTAACGCTATATCAGTTGTTGATGATAGCGATGGGTAACATCTTCATCTTTCAACAATTTGAAAAAAAAAATAATCCACTATTAGCATTTAACCATCAACAAACTTCAATCGACTGGCTTCATTCACTGGCTGAAGAAGGTGCTGGCTATACCTGCTGTTTGTTAAATTGATACAAACCGTGCTGACGTAATGTTCTCAATAGTTTTGTATGTGGAATGCAGATAAGAAAAAATTCTTCGTGTACTTGTAGTAGGAATAGGTTCTACCTATTCAAAAATATCTTCTACTTAACTTTATGCACAGTTTGTTCCTTTATACGTTCAAAAGAATTTTGACTGTTGAAAAATACCATTTTCAAGCATTTCGTAGAAAATTTTCTGCAAACAGTTTTAAATTTGCTACTCAAATGTGTACTCGACTCTCCTTGGTTATACCTAGTATTATATATGTATATAGGTTAAGTAGATATATATAATAGTGATACTATTATGATATATTATATATGTTATTATATAATATATATTATATATATATATATATATATTAAAAAGAAGGGGTTGTTTTGGAACCGCCTTGTCTGATGAGCACGACTAGGTCATCTCCGCACTATTGGTGTTTTCTGACGGTTACAGGGACAACACAAAACAACGTCAGCCACGCTGACATCGGGCACACTAGACTGATAAAATTGTCTAAACGAAATTTAGCACAATAATAAAACAAAAAATTTCTACTTCCGTCAGGACTGAATCATACGACCAACACAACTGCCTCTCTCGCTATTAATAAATTATACAGTTATATTAGTACAATACGACTCTATCCCCAGAAAAAAGAAGGCAGTCCTCGGGAAAGAGTGTTAATCACTCCTCCTCCATCGATTAGCTGTGCTGAAATTCTTAGAGTATTCTGCTAATTTTAAAATCTCATATTGTGAAGTGGTGCTTGAAAACATCTGCTGGGCCCACAGGGCATTCAAGGTAAGCAAGGATAGGTACTTCTGATTCCAAAGGTAACAGGAATAATTCAATTATCAAGGTCAAGCACTCCAGATAATGGGTATTGTCTAGCAACTGTTACTGATTAGAACATTTCGACAAGTTAATAAGACGACGAAAATTTCCCTCGCGCTCAGGACTCGATTTCCAATAGGTCACGTGCCGTTAGCAGATGTGCAAGAGTTTTCTTTGACGACACTGCTCACCAATCGACATCTACCCAAGAAATATATGAAGGCAGTATCGGAACAGTTCTTCAACGCACCCTCTGCTTCGATACACTGTGTGAAACTCGGTACTTATTTAAATCCCTGCTGGGACCACATGGTATTCCGCTGGGGTGCTCTTGGTTACAGGAGCAACCAAACCAAAGTCAAGCAACGAAGAGATGGGCACAACTTGCGACGAATTTCATATAGAGGAGAAAAATTTCACTCGCACCAGGACTCGAACCTCCGACAACGAGCGTTGACGTTGGTTATAACATCTACAATGAGCATTGGTACATTGCTATCTAACAGACACGACTGGTGTGTAGCATGCTCTCTCACTCTCTCTCCTCTCTCTCTCTCCTCTCTCTGCTCTCTCTCTCTCTCTCTCTCTCTCTTCTCTCTCTCTCTATCTCTCCTTTCTCCGTTTGCGAATATTCTCAGGACAAATATGGCATTTCAAGGGACTTCGACCAAATTAGAGCGAATTTGAATTTCTAGAGACTCCATAGAAAAAGTTAAAGAAGAAAATAGTTTTTCAGATATTTGATATATAATTATATTCTCTTTAGTTCTTGCAATAGCCAC
>JABUQX010090753.1:0-20985 GCA_015478945.1 Trachelipus rathkii | reverse complement strand
TATATATATACTTTATCCAGCCTTCAACTATATATACTATATATATAAATAATAGGAGGACACGCAGGGTATTGAGGAGAGGAACGACAGATTTTCTGTTTACACTAAGGATGGTTATGGAGAGATGTTTGAATACGGCAAGTTTTTATGTTGCGTTTATTGATCTGCAAAAGGCTTTGAATTCTGACAAGGTAAAGACTATGGGAGTAATGTAAGAATAATTATGGAGTGAGTGGATTTATAGGACTGAACGAAGCAATAATGGTAATGTTACGAGAAAAATTGTTAGTTATTAGTAACACACTCATATAGACGACGGAGTGGGTATGAAAATGGATATATGGATTTGATGTAAGAACAGGCGTTAATACAAAGGATATGTATTATTCGCCATATTTTGTTCATTTATATTTATTAGGACGTGTGTTAATAAGTTAAAGTTATGAAGTTAGAGATTATGGAGTTTTTGATGGAGATATATTAATGGCATATGGCGGACGACCTAGCTATGTTGGAGTGAGGGAGGAGAAGATTAACGGAGGGTTGGTGGGTTGTTTTATTGCGGAGGGTTTGGATGATGCAGGGATGAGATGAGAATGTATCAGAATACGGAGATAATTAATTTTGTAAAGGGAGTAAACGAATTATGAAAGGCATGAGGATGATGGTGGGGGATGAGGAGGTGAAGGCGCGTAGAGATTCCACGCCTATTTAGGTGGATGTTTTTAACAGGAGGGAGGTGTGGAGGAAAAGTGATCAACTAGTAAGAAATGGATTAAAAATTCATGGAACAGCTATGAAAAGCACTATATCGCATTATGATGAAGGACGGAAAATGTTTGGAATGGATAGTTAAAAATGGTAATCTATCGAAAGCTATTGATCCGGACGCTGTGCTCTGTATGGAGCTGAACGTGGACCTACTACCGAGAGAGTGGATGGAGAGTTAAGATACATGCGGCAGAAAATTGAGGGGCTCTGAGTAGCAATGACTGGAAGAAGCAGAAGAGACAGTTATAAGGAACGGATAGTAACCAGAGAAAACTTAGGAGTGAAGAAGATTTATCACTAAATGATGGATGTGGGAGACTGAAAATGGTAGGAACATCTGAATAGGTGCATAAAGCCTTGATAGGATATGTCGAATTTAAGAGAGGACATGGACACGGAGGTGAAGAAGACGGAAGGTAGACCGAGTAAAAGATGGACCGAATCGGTGGAGGACTCTTTAAAAAATAGATGCCAGCTGCAGACAATAATGAGGGATGAAATGAAGAGAAGAGGAGTGGACTCCAGGAGAGAGATGTTTAGGAAGACTCCCTCAGCGCGCTTGACAGGATGAAAAATTCAACTTCTGTGGGAGAGATAAGTAAGATAGTAGTTACTATAATATATATATAATATATAATATTAATAATATCCCTATATTATATATATCATATATATATAACATATATATATATATATATCCATATAGTTTTTATTATATTAATCATATATATATATATTATATATATAGTAATTATATTATTATTATTGTTAATTATATTTATAATATATACTTATATATTAAATATATAATATACTCACCTATATATAATTATATATTAATAAAATATATATATACATATATATATACTCACCTAATACACACTATATTTATACTATATATATTAATAGAGTATATATAATAGAGTAACCTATATAAGTATAAATATATAGGTATATGATCTTAATAATATATATAATTATATAAATAAATAAATAATATTATATTACTAATTTATAATTATATATATATATTTATATATTATATATTACTATACTATATATATATATGACAAGTGAATATAGTAAACTATTTAGAAGAAGGTATTAAAACGTATATACATAGTAAATATGTATTTTGTGACAATATTAGACAATATAGATAATATATAGTGAGCTAATAGATATAGATTATATAGTAGTATATAGTAATGTAGTATTATGATATAGGTAATATGATTTAAGTATAGATATAGGTTACGTATATAATATATGTTATATAATATATAATAATATATATATTGGTATGTAACTGGAAGACGGCGATATTACTGAAATTATTACAATGTAATAGTTTTGAACCCTAGTTATTAGATGTAAATATACAAGCATTATTATGTGCCGGTAAAGACTTGAAACTTAAAATGACATATTAACCTATCTCTCATCTCTGTTTACGATTGTGAAACGGAACTACTTGATCGTGTTATTTGAAAATTAATATATCAATATACAATAGTGGTAATGAGCTAGTGATAGGGTACCTCCGTTATATTTAAAATTTAAGTCTTAGCTTAGTTCATATATCATATTTGTATGATCTAGACACTTTAAAATACCAAAATAATCATCATACATCTTTTTAAGTGAAGATGTGATCGTACGATATATTCGTCTCTATGTGCCCAATTTGCACGAAAATGATTATATTGTGTAGAGTAACCTATAACTAACTTATAATACCTAATAACTCAAACTCTACTAGAATACTCTAATAAGCTACTATAAGGTCCAACTAATACCTATTATATAACTAAACACTCATAATACTATATACTCTATCATAAACCTAACTAATGACTCATATTACCTATCACATGAATGCTCGCACTCATTGTACTATACTATGATGCCGGAGCCTACTAAGGAAATAAAACTAATTATTTCGGATGCAGGAAAATAGTTTGCTTCATATTGTAATTGAGATGGCAGCGAGAGGATACCATGCGAAGGACTTGTGCTGTGCGAATCCGTCCGTGTTTCCGATAGAGGTAAACTTGTCCATAGTGCATAAAACCCCCCTCACTCCAGTCCAGCATTATAACAATCTTGGCGAAATAAAACTAAATTTTATATGAACCTCACTACTCTCCATAGTTTCCCAGACGAAATTGATACTTCTTAATTTACCGTGATTTAGTTATCCTAATGTGTTATAGAAAATAAATACTGAAACTTCTTTTTCAGGTTTAGGAACCATGATAACCAATAATATGATTATAATGATGTTAATCCGCTAATTACCTTTAATAATTTAATAAAACGTATTCTATATTATGTTGAAATCTTATTTAATGTGTTTTTCGTTTTCATATATTAGAGCCGTGTGTTAATAAGTTTCAACAATAGTTATCTTTACTGCACGCCTAGATTACTTCTGACATATATTCTCTACGCTAGACTATCATTCAGATTAGTTCGATAGTGCATTAGTGACCTAACTGCTCATATTGCTAATTAAAATCAATACTCAGTAGGCAGACCGTTGATATACAAGCTGCTAAGACAAATTTCACATATATTATTTATAAAGCAAATGCTATTTGTGGGGTGAAATAAAATTTTTATATTATTAATATCCTAAGTACATGTATAGGGATACTCTTACTATATATTAATATATATATAATATATACTAATACTTATTAATAAATATTATATATATATATATATATATTATATAATTAATAATATTATTATTATATATATTATAATATTTAATATTATAATATTATAATATATTATATATTAATATATATTATATTATATATAATATATTGATAATTAATAAATTATATTAATATTATATTATATATATAATATATATATAATATATTTAATTATTATATTATTAATATATATAATATATATATATATTTATATTATATATATATATATTATATTATAGTTAATATATATAATATATATAATATATTAATTAATATATATATATAATAAATTATATAATATAATATTATTATTTATAATATTAATATTAATATTATATGATTTATATATTAATATAATATATTATATAATATATATTATTATATATAAATAAATATATTAATTATTATATATATATATTATTAATATTATAATTTAATTAATTATATATATAAATATTATATATATATATTTATATATATTATATATATATAAATAATTATAAAATTATTACATATATATTTAATATATATATAATATTATATATATTATATATATATATTATATTAATATTAATCAATATATTTAAAGCTTTCAAAGTTCAGATATTATGAATATAATAATTATAAATACTTATTTATATTCTCAGCATTTCTTTTATCACTAAAGGGTTGTTCAAAATTTTTAGACCGCCCCACAGAGATATATACTAATATAGTACTCCTTATAGTATGACAGTCTTCTTCCTCTCTCTAATGGATATATATAATATTCTCTTTTGACTATATCTTGACAGCCTCGACTCTAGTATTTTAATAGCAAATTAATTTTCAATAAACATTTAAATGTTTAGGTGGCTTTCAGTCATTTATTTGTTATATTTGATGAAATAAAACAGATATCAAAAATTTTATTTGGACGTGAATCCAAAATTTTCATACTTAACATACATCGATTGGTTGAAATATTTACACCATTAAATGGGACATTTCCACAATTAAATGATTTTTGTGAGTTTTAGAATTCGCGATATCCATTTAATTATTTATTATTTAACCTAACAACTTTAAATGAAATTAAATAATAGTATAAAGAACTTCTTGTCAACTAAGCTTAAAAATGGTTACGAAAAGGATCTCTGTGAGTGATTAGAAGCAGAAGATTACATGGTGAACTTGATCCTTGCACTAAATTTACCTCTAATACAAAATTTTAAAGTGATTTCGGATTTTATCTCAAGTTCAATGACACCTTTTTTGTGAACTACGACCTAAAAACTATTAACTAAAAAATACATTAATATATTAACATACATTTAAGAATGATTTAGAATTATGTAAGATTATATAGGTTAATATAATATGTTATATAAAGATATGATTTCCTAGATATGCGAACTTACATAATATATCCCAGTATAAGCTCATATTATCGTCCGTTTGGATTTATGTAGAACAAATACCAAGCTTATATAAAGTAATCTAATAATAACATTATACATTTTAATTTTATCTAAATTACTCTTCACTAAATTTAATAATTACATTAATTGAAAATTTACATTAATATCGTATTTTTTTATATGTTCCCTACGGTTTTTATATCTGCCAAGTTTGGATTTTTCTTGGTGTTTTATCAATTTAATTTGTTTAGTACGTAGTGCTCCATCTCAGATCTTGACATATACCGGAATATGATTTGCTTATTCTCTATTATGAAGAATGGAAAGTGGAAGCAAGGGGCATTCCTTCGTCGGCACTGTCGTGAGAATGTCCTTTATAGCATATCTGACAATTCGTGGGTGCCGAACAGACTTAATACCCAAAGAGAGGAAGTAATACATACTTCATATAGATATAAAAAGCATAAGGGTATGAGCAGATCCTGTTAATATAAGGTGTTATGTTTGTCAGAGATATATCTGCGTCTGAACAGAATATAGCCATATTTCGTAATATATATATATATGGGCCTGCTATACCGACATATTCTGCTTATTAGTATAAATAGTGAATGAGCATCGTGGTGAGCAGTTTATTTCCATAGATATCAGTAACATATAGCTCGCTCAATTTGCCGTGGTTTCACGACAATACGTATTAGCAATATAGTCACTATAGAAATAGAAGAGACCATATAGAGAATATAAGCATTGAAGATACATTAATTAATAGATATTACACTGATCGAGAAGTATCATCCAACCTGTGTCATGCGTATCTGCAAGTCTAATTACACTGCATCATCATGTACCATTTATTTAACTGTATGCAATCTACCCCAAAAAATGCTATTGATAACTTGCATATCTTTGCCACCGTTTTCCGAACATTCCACCCCACAACCCTTCTACTTTGTCTCATTAACGTCTAATTTAGTTTTGCTTTATTTCTAACTATCACGCTCTCTCTCTCTCGCTCACTCTCTGTCGTGGTGTAGTATAAAAAATAAACGCAGTGAGTATATAGTGTAAACATAGTCCTCGCACTCTCATTACGATCTGCCTATCATCAGAGCCTCTCATTACTATGGTCGATATATTGTTACGGATAGAGTCTTATATAGACTATAATCTTCATCTATGTAGTGGTGGCGTATTGGGAGAGACGTACGACCATGAATCATTCTGTTGCCCACATATTGTCACATTCATTACACTCGCTGTTCTCGACAAATGGTAGTCTTATAAGCTCAATCTTTAGTGCGAGAGATTATATTTTCATAGATATAATCTAGCGTGGTTCTTTCGCGCATAGCTATTAGCGGCTTGTCTAGTTCAATATGAACTTTCACGATTTGCTACCCGAAGTTTCCAGATGGATTGTCTCATCCAAAACTATCTTGCAAAGCTTGAATTCATCTCATCTCTTCCATTAGGTGTTAACACTTCGGAATCATAGAGTTTATATCTATCTTTCACCAGTCATTGTAAAATTGTCACTACGATCTCATTCATGTGGGTATCCGCACTAGAAATATTCGGAGAAATCGTTTTCCATCTCACAAAGTTGAATAACTATAAGTGAATCATAGACAGCGAGAATGTCGTATATATCTGTGTTGAGGCAGTGTGCAATCCGTGATATCTCTAGTGCGTAGACTTCCGAAATGAGTGGAGTCTTTCAGCTTTATACAGAGAATATTCGATAGTTTTTGAGACCGCATGACCAGCTATTTCAACTTCCTTGTTGCATATCTTTATCACGATTAGGATGATCTTCAAAAAATTTATTTACTGAATTACAGTTTTGCACTCGTATAACATCTCGTTTTTTGCGCATTCCAGTACCTTTTGACGTGATGATCTTTACTTTCGTACATTAAAACGACAATTTCAGGATCCATTATTTGTGGTCATATAATTTGGAGTTGTGTTCATATACTTCATCGAAGAACTTAATAGCTGTACTGCGTGTGCCCTTACGTTTCCTATATTTCTTTCTCTCTGAAAATCGTTCATCTTCTTTCGAGGCTCTTGATGCTTTTTCTTTGTTCTTTCATAACTAAATTTTTGTCTACACCGCCCATAGCTCACATTCGTTCCGAACTTTGGTCGATCAAAAACAATTTATCCTCTTCAATTTTTATCAAATCTACAAGCCACCAATCCCGATATAGATCTTATCAATTAGAACAATTTATGATTCCAAAAAACTTACTATCTGACTCATTCTGGGCAGAACTTATTGACTTTCTATTACGCTACTTTTGGTATATTTTCAGTAATGAATTAATCTTCCTGATAATATCTCTCTCCACAATTCATGCGAACAATCATTTTCAAATATGAACCAATACCAGATATATATAGCACGACAGTTTTTTCATTGCAACTTTGAGAATTTCCCTAAATAATGGAGAAATATTTATTAGTGCTAAAACTGTTATTCCCTCTTTTTAGTTTATCAGAAAACATCAGCAGTTTATATATTCTTGTTAGCAATATATTTGTATGTGTTTTAATTATAAAATTTATATTTAGTCCTAAAACAATTTATCTTTCTTAGAACAGTTTATATCATTAACACAAATCTCCTTATTTTAATACTAGAGCCTTCTTCAAAAAGTTAAATCATAGATTTTTAACGAATTTCAACCACATCCGAGAATGTTAAAATCAATCATAACATAAACTAGTAAACATTAGTTTAAAGAATCTTTATATGAATTACTATATACTATAATAACCTTACCATAATACTATAGTAATACTATTATACTATATACTATAATAATCTTACTTGAATTGCGTTAGAAAAACTTTGAAATTAAAAAAATATCACAAATATCACAAATTTTTTTTATCCTCAGGTAACATATTACTGACAACCATTTATCCACCATATTCAGATACAACAGCCAGAACAGTACACACCTCTTCTAGATAACTCTTTACAGACATTCCCCTAACTACACTCTTCCCTCCATGTCTGTCGCCAGCAAAGAATGCCGCATCCTATGTCCTGCGCTGTCGTAGAAGCCCGACTAAGGACGCGTAGTTGGCCGTTGCGCCACGTACCACCTATCTCTTGCTTGAATGCTAACTCGCATTGGCCTCGGAGGATGGATCGCCTCGCTCGTATACGACCTTTTCATTTCTCCGCCGAAATTGTATGCATCGTAATGGGCCCATGGAATGTCCAGAGAAAAATGTCCTGAGGAGCAGAGGAGAGAGGTGCGCTGCTCATTTAGACACGGGCAATATTTGCTTGATTTGCTCCTGGAGCTGAAACAAGATGAAGGAAACGGATGAAAATTGTTGGTGTGGTTGAAACTGTGTGCGTGCTGCGTGTGAAATGAATGCCGAGCACGGGAGCCTACAGGAGTCTGGCACTTTTGATCACGTGACTGTCGTACAAAGCTTATGTAAGCTTTGTGCGTGTGAAGTCTCTGATTCTTGGTTAAATTTTTAAGTTGAAAGGTCAAATGTAATGTGTGGTTGTCGAACGTTATGTCCATCTGAGAAAGCTTGAGAGAGAGTACGATTTTTGGATAATCTGAAGGATGTTTCTGGGATGGTGATAGGAGCTTCAGATGATAGTGTTGGGGAACCTAAACATTGAATAAGGTGATCAAAAAAGGGATGTATTTATTATAAGGGGGCAGAGAAATTGAGAAGGTCAGAAGGTGATCGACTCTGTGCAAAAGACACGGTATCTGTGTAGTACTACTTATCTCTCAAACACAAGAGTATTCATATAGTACACTAGAGTTGCTCTAGGTCAGCATGGTATCGAAGTGAACACTCATGCATTTGATTTTGTGTCTCGGTGCGAAGGGATGTTAGCCTCCATCTTCGTTGCGCTCGTAGAAGTAGATGTTCGTATGTGTTGGATGCTCACATCAGTGAGGGGTTTTAGGAATCGGAGTCTATCGGATCATATATTGTTCTAATGTAAAATTCAAGTTGCTGTTGGCTTGGATGGAGAGGAGGTGATACGAAGGGAAGTAGGTAAAATTAGAATGAGAAGCTAAGTGAACAAGCAATACAAATAGTATGTAAGACGGCGCTAGTAAATCTCGATGAATGTGAAGAGTTGATACTGAACAAATCTGGGCAAATGAAGGAGCAATTTGTTAGTAGTGCAAAGGAGTGTCGTGGATGTTTGCTAACGAGGAAGTAAGAATTGTTACACAAGCCGAATCGGTGAACTGAAGACTCATGCAAGCGAGTTAAGGTAAAACAGCGTGGTTTGCAAGTACTAAAAGCAATTATGAAGTTTCAAACGCAAAAGATGCTTTGAGAATTATATAAGGCAGGAAAAAGAAATACTACAAAGGTGTCCTACGTAGGAGAACACAAGAGTTTAAATGAACAGTTTGGACGAGGCCCATGAATGAGGACTCACAGCGAATAGGAAGCCTCCTGGCACAGGAGCGCGAAACCGGTAAGATGAGCACTAGGGAATCTGCTTAGAATAATGAATACGACTGGTAGCTTTTGTTAACTGAATGAAATGGAGTGAGGGAGTGTGCAAGACACTTCGAAAAATCTGCACAATATTATACAGTGTCATGATGACGGTGTCTAGGTGAATGATTGTCGCTGTTTAGATGGCTGCAAGAAGGACCTAGCTATTTTTGGGGATTGAGGTTATTAGTACACCCGGAGCTCCATGGTAGACGTCGAGCAAAGCTGACGCTGGTACAGTCTGCAGGTATCAGATGAATTCTAATGACAATTATTCAACGAGCGGAGGCGACCAGATGGTGATGATTGGATTGGGAAGTTCTGTAATAAAAGCGTTTATGGAGTGTATATTCCACGGCGATTGGAGGAGGCGGTAATAGTTACCCTTCTATATAAGTAAGGCGAGACCAACAGGGGACTGTAGGAAAATTACTAGAGGCAACATTCTATTTTGTCTCTAGCAAGTAATGCTCGGCTATTTTGCGTGCAAGAGTGCGATCGAGTGACTGAGGCTGATTGTGAATCGAACACACGGTGCGTTTACGCGTGGTAGAGGATGTGCGGATCCAAAATCATTACATTCAAACAAATGGTTCGAGAAAATAGGACGACGAATAAATACTTACTATTCGGTCTCTTTTATGGATTTAACACAAGGCGATGATAGAGAATAGGGAGCTCCCTCTCGTCAGTCATTACGTGATATATGGTGTGGTGGCTCGGCTTCTGAATGAATGCAAACCCTATTCTTCCGCATACTGATAGAGTCGTCTAAAGAATAAATGGCCCTCCGTTCAATGTGATTGGTTAGATAATAAGTGGCGAGTGACCGACAGGGTCTGTCTCTCATGTTCCTGTTATTCAAGGTGTATATGGCTCGGGCGTTAATGACATCCGAGCGTGGGATGGCAGAACCGTGCTCTCAGATCTGGTAGAATGGCGAGAGGCGTGCGGGGTGCCCTACCTCACTTATATGCGGAGGATTTGGTTCTGTGTGGCGAATCTGAGAAGCGTTTGAGAGGCACTTGGTAGCGCCTCGCCCAGGGTATGTAAAGCGAGGGTTGAAGTACACGTAGATAGACGTAGTTTTCTTCTCTCCATTATTGCGTTGTGAGTCAGACAGCCAAGGCTGTTAACGTTCTCTTAGATTTGAGCAGTGGAGCACCTGTCTCTCTAACTATCTCAGGGCTATGCTGGTTGAACTCAAGGAACGGATTGATGCAAGAAGTAGTAGTCGAAAGTTGTGTAACTCGGCAGGAAGGTGCTGGTCATTAAATCCTTGGTGACTCGTAAGGACTCGCTCTTCGAGTGCGCTAGTCTTACATGAGGGCTAGTTGCTCTACCTGTGTTATCGATGACTAGTCGAGACTATGGTCTGGACTAGAAGTCCGTATAGATCTAAACGTTCATGTCCAGCATGGACCAGTCTTAGGGCCTCGCAAGGTCGTGAGCCCCAAGAACTCAACACCATGAGGACACTCTACGTATTACGAGAGTTGTGTGCTGTGCAAGAACGGGGTAAATGCGCAGAAATAAACTCGAAGTATGTTGGAGTTGGTCATGCTGCAAAGGCCATGACTGATAGCCTCGTTGGTACGGATGTACCTCGTGGACGCGTGTAGTTCCGGAACCGACCGGCCTCGCGGACGGACCGACAGAGACAGTGGATCTCGGTCAGTGACCGCCATGTCTGAAGGAGAAAATGTGGTCGCGCAGAGGGCGACGCAATAAAGGTGCATGACGGAGACCGAATTCGCCGGGTTTGTGTGGGTATGTTGCTGGCCCCCCTGGGACCAAGGATGAACCCTTACACCTGACGATCTTACAATAGTGAGGCTCCGCTCCGGTTCCCAATGAGCTCTTTCTTTTCCTGATGCATGGACAAGCCCTTACCCCAGTCTTTGGCGGCAAAGAGAACATCAAAGAACAAACAAAGAAAGCTCTTTAATTTCCCCTCCTTATCGGCCGGATAGATTAGAACTACCGCCTCCTTACCTCACTCATATACACTATCTATACTATATACCTTATTATACCTATATATTTATATATATATACTACCCTTACTTTTTTCCTTTTCATACTATAAATCTTCCCCCCCTATCCCCATATATAGATTATCTACCTATATATATATACCATATACTCTATCACACTCTCTCTCTATAGCATCCCGTTTCGTCCATTTGTGCTACGCTCTGGTAAGCATGCTACGTTCTAGCTGCATCATAAATAATAATTAGCAAACGATCTTCAAGGGTAGTGTTCCGAACTCTTGCTTTGGTTTTCTGTTTTGTTTTTCTTTCTCTTTTTGTTTCTCTTGTACTCTCGGATCTGTGTTGTGATGGAGCCCATCGATTTCGAATAAACAGACAAAACACGTCACAAATCGGTTTATCTCACGCAAATAATTGATCCAACTATTGTGATTCGAGATTTACTCCCTTTCAGAAAGAACTATACATTAAGTTTCATTTACAACTGAATGAACATTTATTCAATTCACCGGGCTACCACGTGACATTTGGTTGTTACATTTAACCGCTCAGCACGTCTAAATTCGCACCACTATTCTCGATTATCGTTCAAGTCTCTGACAAAATGAAAGAAAACTCAGCATTCTTAAGCTTTTGTAAGCACAAGATGCAAACGAAAAAACGACTTTTCATAAACGCAGTTTTCGCTTTTCGCATTTGTGCCTACGAACGTAAGAACCTTGGCTCGCAGTTTACGTTCGCTTTTGGTCCCACTTAGGCAAAACTCGTAAAATGCCAATTTAGAAGTGTACCGCAAAATGTAACACAAGCCATATGGCCGCGCGTGGTAGGCGTTTGAATGATACTCTTTCATCAATAAAATCAGCCTTTAAACTATAATTTCTTCCCCTAGATACCACTCATCACAATAGCAGCATCAATCTCATTTGTCACTCTATCAAACCATTTGTCTGCTTTTATTCTCTGTCTTTTCCAAATCGACTCGACACCCACTCATACAACAGCACTCGATTCCCAATGTTTGTAACAACACTACAACTTCTGTCATAGACATCGAGGTCGTCATTGTACGCACCATTAGCTGTAAAAATGTCGTAACCTATCCCCCCTTACCGAGCGATGCGTAAGCACAAATGACAAAAGCGAAAACGTCTTAGGCCTCAGTCAGATCCAGGACTTCTCGCACAATAACATTGCGGATATGTCTTAAAATTACAATTTCCACGCCCGCTTTTCAAAGAAGCCACGGCTACATTTCTACCGTCGACTCTCTCTCTCGCGATTGGCTTCCATAACAACAGTTCAGCTTGTTCCTTTTGTCTTTTTCAATTCTCTCATCTCTCTCTTAACTGCCATTCTCGACACCAATCAATCGTATATTAAACCGCATAACTTTCTATCAAAACACTCATTAGGCGCTCTCCCTCTTCAATTTTTTTTTCACCACGATAATTATGGGTCAAAATATTTGAATATAAAACTACACTTTGTTACTCAGCAAGAAACAATCCCTTAACCTTCTGTTTCAATTTATATTCCGGAACCATTTCCACCGAAATAGTACAGTCAGTCCATACATAAACCACTGGTTCGAAAATTCTCATTCTGGACTTCGCACAGTCATATACCATACTACCTATCTATAACTAGTATATATATATATACCTATCCTACCTTAAATGTGACAAGTGGGATACTGGATAGCCTATATACTATATAGTATATACCGCCTATATACTATCACTACCTATCACTCCTATTATATATCTCCATTTTAAGCACGCTAAACTGCTTTGTATCGCAAACTCTCTCTACGCATCCTACCCTCCCCACAATCACACACTTTACGATCCCGATACCTTCAAACTCGACGATTAACATCTATCTTTGATCACCCTATACTCATATCACCCCTCACTATACTCATCACCTACTCATACTCATACTACCTATCTAATATCATATACCTATACTACCATATACATACCCTTTATAACTACCCACCTATACTCTATCTATATTTCTATATATATATGTATTATATAACATATTACCCTCTCACCCTATATAATATATACTACTACTTTATACTATATAACTACTCTATACCTATATAACACGACATTTTCCATTATATCTCAATACATTTGAGAAGCAATCGACAAAATAATTGACGTCTTTTCTTGGACTCATCAGCGGGACTTGAAAAGCAAAATTCTCACTTCAGCAACACTTCTCCAAACATTGATGAAGGAAAGTGGGATGCAGCACGCATGTTGTTTATACTGCCACCAAATAATTTGAAATTAATAATTTGACCTATATCTCACTCTCCGAGTGATACTGAGGAACGTCGAAAGTGTTTCTTTCTGGCCTTTCAAAATGCACAGCCAGCCCAATCAACAACGGTTATTAGGTGAGCAAAAGATATAAAAGGGGTAGTGTCTCGCTACTCGTGTCTTTAGTTCAAAACTAAGAATTCAATAAGAATAATCAATAATCATACTCCATTCACTATAATAATAATAATCTTCCAATGGAAATAATTTAATCCAGAAACTTTTCAAAAAATGACATGCTCTCAATATTTACAATATCTTGTGTGAAGATATATAATTTTATATCTATATATATATATATATATCATATATATCATTATATATATTATATATATATATATATATACTATATAATATATATATACTATATATATATAAATATCTATATATAATATATATAATATATATATATATACCTCTATATACCTATACGCATCCATCTACAATATCTATTACTCCTCCTCCTCCAACCCTCATTACTATTATACTCTTATCTAACTCTCCCCTAAAGTTATAATAATATTGCTTCATATACCTATATATATACCTGATACTTACATATATATGATTAAACTAATATCAAAGCTACACAAAAAAAAATAGATCAAAATATTTCCCACATTGCTTCTTAAATTCTTCCACATCTCTACCCTTTCTACAACAGGTACCAATTTCCAACATCACTATCGAAAAAGATACGCCAATCCTACCACCAAAACACCCGCGAACCCACCCACCCAAACACCACCCACTCCTCACACTTGCTCGCAAACCTAAGCAACTATTTGTTCCTTAATATCTGAGCTCTTTTCATATGAGTTTTCGATATTTTGTTTGTTCTACACAATTTTTGGGGCGTTGAAATTAAAGAACAAAAATATGGAAAACTTTTTTTTTTTTTTTTTCTTACATATCTTTGCGACTCGTTATTCGGCGACTCGAACGATTTTAGCCCATCCCCTCTACTACATATATATTACCTCACTACGCCCCCCCTCTTACTATCACCCTATACTCTATACCTATCATCCCTCTACATATATTACTATATCCATATATATACTACCTTACTCTCCCCCTACCCCGACTACTACTCTATACACCTCACCTACCTTACTATATACTACTACTCCACTATACCTATCCCCGCCTATATACTTAATATACTACCCCCCTATATATATACCTCTCACCCCTCTATACTACTACTTCCGATTATATGTATCGGACAGTAAACAAGTCAATACAAGTGCTACCAATATATCCATATATCTCTACTATACCCCCTCTACCTACCCGATATATATATATACCATCTATATAAATAAGCGTACTCATTTACCCACGCAAACACAGCATACGTTCACACAATAAATCCTTTGCACTAGACGAGCTGCACACATTTAACTCTTAACCAAACTTCACACACATAATTCCATTCCCCTTCACCCCTATAGAATAATATTAATATATATTCATATATATATACTATATATATATATATATCAACCCTATACTACATATATATATATACTAATCATGACTACCTCGACCCTACATATATGTACTATATATCAAGTACGTCCCCTTACTATCATACCTCTAACACCTACTCTACCTCACTACCTATATCATATATTAGTCCTATAATATATATATATACTCGCTCCCTCATACTAATACCATATACCTATACTATACCTTCATACTACTCTACCCCTACTCACTATATCAGTCCTCCTATCGTATACTATCACTTTATACTAATATCCTACATACTATATACTCTATATCTACTATCTATATATACCTATCTAATCGATACAAAAAACGTTTTCCCTCTTTAACAACGTTTCATGCTTTCTTTCGTTTCCTCATTAACACATAACACTCTTTCATTGCAGTTTTAACGCTCTCAATTATTTTAAATCATATAAATACCTGTTTGTTTATAATCTGATATACTATTCAACACGAACAATTCTCTTAACGTATCTCTCCATATGTTCCAACCCGATTCTCTATCGAACCTACATGAGACATATTTTTTTTCTCTCACAAGGCCTCACATACTATATCGATTATTGAAAATCAAATACATACAGAAAACTACACTCTCTTTTTATTTTGACTATATATCTATCATATCCCTATATTATATACCTACTACTACTCACTATATCATATATATAATATACTCCATATACCCCTATATCTCACCCCCTACTATATACTATATACACTACCTAGCCATACCTACTATATATACTACACCATCTCATAATACTAGCCGTAGAGCCAGGCATTTCAATCCCTAGGGGGGCAAGCGTTCGCATTGATTCATCCACTACTCGTATAGACCTCATCACACTCACTATATTCCACCCTATATACTATCACTCTCCCTATTACTCCATCACTCCCCCCTACGCCTATATTACTACCCCTCACTCACTATTAGCGGGCCCGCCCCTCTCCCCCCCCGAAGATCCCCCCCGGTACGCTATATTCCTATATCTCTCTCACCCCTACCTATCACTTCCCTATTATATACTAGTATATATATATATACTACCTATATTCTTACCCCCCATACTACTATATACCCTCCACTACCCCTCCCCTATACCTCACCTTATACTATACCTACGCCCTCATATATATCCTCACTTCATATATACCCCTACTGATACCTCATCCCCGCCCCTCTCACCTATATATATAGCAGCTTGCGGCCTCCAAATGCTACCTTGACATACAGCAGTTCTTCACAGGATGCCCGAAAACATCAATAAACAAAATCAACCTGAAGTATTTTTATCTGATTTTTATATAACCACTCTATTATTTTTTGATTATTTTGCTTTTTTGATTTTTTATTCTCTGTTTATTTTTTTTTTATCTTTTTTCGTATACTTAAAGTGATTTAACTCTCAAATAGAAATCAAAACTAACGAAAAACCCCTATACTCCTTATGAAGTTTCTACATATATTTTCAATTCTTCAGGAAACATTGTTACCCGTAAGTCTGTAACATTCTTTAGTTTGTTGTCTCATTCGTTCATTTAAGACTTTTGAACCAGAGCTCAGGGCCTCAGGCTTCAAATTGAAATTCAACTAGCCAGATCGACTATACTTTACTACTATTTATCTTGCCTTTTTGTTTAAATGTTCGTATAATAAACTATGTTAGCCTCAGTACTTTGAATCTCGTCTTACCTTTCTAGCAGCCTCATACACAAACATATGATGCTGAGACTCGGCAACGTAAAGCAACGAGCGAAGCTAGACTCTCTCTCTGCTTTGAGGATAGAATACGGCGTGAAATTGTCTAGATAGGCACATGCGTTCTTAAGTATTATTCTTATTTATTATTTATTATGGGTTTACTTCGGGACATTCTAGAGGGGGCCATGCGGCTTTTAATTATTTATTGTGACCTCCGTGGTATATTGTCTGGGACAGTTAACAGGAAATTGCGCTTCTTCAAGTTATATTCTTATTTATATATGATGTTGACTTACACTTCTAGCAGGCGTCAATACCTTCTTACATCATTATTTACAACTTTACTAATTATTACTGGTTGACTGGACAGTCTCAGACCATCGGCCCATGCGGCCTTCTTAAGCTCTTATTCCTCCTTCTTTTTGACTATCTCTATTATCGAGTTGACTGGCCCTTTTTAGAGGCACTCTGGCTTCTTAATTATAATTTTTATGGTTGACTGGACAGTCTAAAAAGACCATGTGGCTTCTTAGTAATTATCTCATTTTTATGAGTTGACTGCGACGTCTAGAGGCGTCTAATGCGGTTTCTTACATTATTATTTTTAATTATTAATTATATATATTATATTGTTGACAATGGGACAGTCGAGATAGGCCTATGCGGCTTCTTAAATTAATATTCTATATTTATTATTTATTATGGTTGACTGGACATTCTAGAGTGGCCATGCGGCTTCTTATTATAATTACATTTGTTGACTGGTACAGTCTAAATAGGTCATGCGGCTCTTAAGTATTATTCTTATATATTTATAGGTGCTGAGGAATTAGTGTTTTAAATTTCCTTAATTAGTATTTTATAATTATTAATTATTATTGGTGACTGGGGACAGTCTAGATAGGGCCCATGCGGCTCTTAAGTATTAATTCTAATTTATTATCTTGATCATTTATTATGAGTGGACTGGACATTTATGAGGGGCCAATGTGGCTTCTTAATTAATTAATTTTTATCGTTTTCGACTGGACAGTCTAAAAAGACCATGTGGCTTCTTAAGTACTATTATTCTCATTTATTATGAGTTGCAGACTGTCTAGAGGCGTCAATGCGGTTCCTTAATTATATTTTTAATTATTAATATATATATTATTATTGGTGACTGGACAGTCTAATAGGCCTATACGGCTTCATTATAAAATATGCTCTATTCATTATTTTATGGGTGATTGGTCGAGTTTATGCATATGAAATTTAGTGAACTTCTCAATTTTATTGCCCGGCTTATTTCGAAATAATTGAGCGAATTTCTCTCTTTCTACAGCAAAGCAGAATGCAAAAAATATTCTGAAAGACCAAAACACACTTTCCTGTCCGTTGCTAAGCAAACTTCTCAGCTCTAAGATAAAGGACTTAATCACCTCAAATTGTTTAAACTTATGCCACAGAAGCCCACAAGACCATACAAGACACTGTTTAAAATACCCACCTTCATCCTCAGCTCTTATATTATATAGCAGCATCTATAGAAACATCCCCCACCTACAAACAATAATAATCATACAATAATAATTACACTTAAATATTTAACCAGTCAACCGAACCATCTTATCAACAAACACCCTCCTAACATATCAAACTCAAACACAACTCTCCCCTATAAAACCCAAATATTATTAGCAAGAAGGTTGTTGGGACACCATTAACTTACAAACATCTAAACACTTGTTTTAAAATAAATAACACATTGCCAATATGCCAAAAAGAACAAGAAACAGCCTACCACCTTACATTAAGGTGCCCTACACAACTCAATACTCTAATAATCAAAAACTCTCATTAAGCCACACTCGGATCCCTCTAGACATGTCCAGTCAACTCATTATAAAAAGAATAATTTAAAGAAGCCACATGGTCCTTTTAGGCCTGTCCAGTCCACTAACACTAATAAGTGACCAAGCCACTTGGTCCTCTAGAATTCAGCCAACCCCCCCCCCCCCCCCCCCCCCCCCCCCCCCGCCCCCCCCCCCCCCCCCCCCCCCCCCCCCCCCCCCCCCACCCCCCCCCCCCCCCCCCCCCCACCCCCCCATAAAAATTGATGATTGATTAATTATCCAATAATATGTAAATTAAGAAATCGTATTAACATAATTACGACAGGCACCATGGGCCTACTAGACTCGTTCCACGTCAACCACAATAATTAATAATTAAGAATAATAATTAAAAATCAATTAGCCTTCTAGACTAATTCCAGTAACTCCATAAATATATTACTCATAATATTATTAGACGCCGCATTGGCCTCTCTAGACTGTCCCAGTCCACATAATACTTAATTAAATCTAGAATTACTCTCTCTCTAATTTAACAATAGAGAATCCATCAGAACTGATTGCAGTAAGTGAATCTATCTATTCCTATTTATTACTTTTGTTGGTTGCTGGGACAGTCTAGGTAGGCCATGTACCTTTCTTAATATTAATCTATTCATTATTACATACAATTATTATAAAAAATTAATTAATTCGTAATTTTTATGGGTTGACTGACGTTATAGAGGGGCAATTACGCTTTTCAATATTAATTTGATGGTTGACATGGACAGTCTAAAAAGACCATGCTGCTTCTTTAAGTATTATTCTTATCTCTATGAGTTCCAGTTTGACCTCCACATTGGATCAATGTGCTTCTTAATTTTATTTTTAAACAATATTCTTATTATTTGGCTGACTCGGACATCTAGAATCCGCCTTATCCTTTTTCATCTTTTCCTCCTTTCTTTCACTTTATTGGTTTTGTGGACTGACATTCTAGTGGGGTTAATCAAATTTCCTTATCTATTAATTTTTATGTTGAACTCGACAGTCCTCAAAACACATCCGCCGCCTTCTTAAGTCATATTATTCTCTATTACTATCTCTGAGCCTCACTAGGGATATTCAGAGCGCTCTCAATGCCTTCTTAATTATATTTTCAATTATTAATATGTTGGCTCGACTGGGACAGTCTTGATAGCCCATACGGCTTCTTAAGTCTTATTCTTAATCTACTACTACTTTTCTTTCTTTCTTGTTAGATATTCTTTTACTGACTGCGCTTCTTGCCTTTCTTCCTCTTTTATTGCGGCTTCTTGGACATTCTCTTTCTCATAAAGCGGCTTCTTAAGAATGTACTCCTATATTATTATTGGCTTGACTGGGGACAGTCTTGATAGACCTATATCCTATTATCTTATTCTTAATTATTAATTATACGTTGTTGACTGGGACAGTTCGATAGGCCCATGTCGCTTCTGAATTATTATTCTTATTTATTAAGTAATATTCTTATGACTTTCTCGAGGGCCAATCGTTTTAATTATTAATTATTGCTTAGTTGCTGGGCCGCTCTAGGCTCGGCCAATGTGGCTCTTAAACTATCAATTACCTCTTCATTATTACATTACTCTCATTATTAAAAATATATATTTTAATCTTCTTTTTATGGTTGAATGGGCACACTCACGATTGGGATCTGCGTCCTATTAATCCACCTACCTACCTACTATACTACTACCCTACCTCCCCATACCTCATACCCTATATATATTAACTACTATACCCTATTATATACCTATACCATTATATATATCATACATAATACCTCCCTATATACTACGACCCTAATCTATTACTACCTACTCCATTATATATACCTTATATACATATATTACTATAATTATTTCCGTGACGTCACGAATCTGAAAAATCACAAAATCAAAAAATCAAAAATCAATAAAATCAAAACCTCAAAAAATTGACTCTTTTTTCTAAAAACTCAAATCCCCAACTGTTTTAACGGAGAAATACTGTCAGAAGCTTAGCTGTATAAAACGCACACAGCCTAGCTTGACTTCAACCCAGTGAAAAACGAACATTAAAAATATAGAAAACACATCGTATGTTTATAATACGTTTGCCACTTGCCAATCAGTATATTACTCTTCTCATTATCCTCTCGAATACTCCTATC
>JABUQX010090751.1:10000-50003 GCA_015478945.1 Trachelipus rathkii | reverse complement strand
GAGACAGGAAGCCATTTAGGAGAACAGCGATCATAATCACTGATGGAAGGCACCTTTATAAGATATATATATATATATAGATATATATATAATATATATATATATATATATATATGTGCAATGTATATATGATATCGAAATTTGCATGCAGGTTTAAATATATGTATTTAATATATTGCATAATATATTTTAAATAAGTATATATTTTATATATATAAATTAGAGAAGATATAATATTTTATGTAATCTTATCGATATAATATAATAATATGTATATATAATAATATATATATATATTATATATAATAATATTATATATATATATAATATATAACATATATATATATATAAAATTATATAAAATTTTAAATGTATATATATATATATATATATATAAGACAAAATGTATTAAAACTTTTTTTTAAAAAAAAAGAAACAAACAAATACCAATGGTTTATTTAAAAAAATCAAAAAAAAATCTCTTTTTGTTACTTTTTTATCACTTTAAAAGCAATATTTTATTTTTTTTAACTTATATGTATTTGAATCATTTAAAGTTACATGATTTAAGTTAAGAACAAAAATATTATATTAAGCACTCAAAAACGACAATTTAATTTTAATCAAAAACACTTCACTTTTCCCTCAAGGACACATATTAGATTTAAGAATTATTGTCCAATTATATTATATATATATATATATAAATATATAGTATATATATATAATAATATATATATATATATATATAATATATATATATATAATATATATATATATATATATATACAAATATATATAAATAATATATATAAATATATATACAATTTATGATGTTCATACTAATATATATATATATATTATTATATATATATTATATATATATATAAATATACTATATATAATAAAAAATGTATAAAAAAGTATTAAGTGTATTAATATATATATATATATATATATATATATATATATATATATATTATATATATATATATATATATATATTAAATATAAATATATATATATATATATAAATTATATAGTATATATATATAATAATATATATATAATATATATAAAAATTATATATTATTATATATATATATATTATTATATATATTATATATAATATATATAATATATAATATATACTATATATAATATAATATATAATTATATAAATATATTATATATATATATATATATAATAATATAATATGTAGTACCAAATATATATTTTTATATAAATATATTATATATATATATATATTAATTATTAAAAAATAATATATATATATATATATATAATATATATATTATATATACCTTTTTTATAATTTTAACACCCGCTAGTCTATTGGGTGAACTTTTTCATTTAAACCGAATAATATAAACTCCTTTTAATTGGAGTGAAAAAGTGTCCTAGCTGCAAGTAAAATTTAATTCTGCTTTAATTGGGCAAATTTCATATTGATGCTGCTTTCTTCTAGGTAATACAAATTATTCTAAAAGATGTAAAGATTTTTTTTATCTTTTATAGTCTTGCCCTTCTCTGATTCTAGTGAAATGATAAGAAAAGGAAATTGGCAACTCATGAGTGTTGAGTCAAGACAACATACTATCTCAAGATTGAATTCAGCGTACATAATAAAATTAGTTGAATTCTATGTTGAAGGTAATGGAAGCCTTACGTGGACAGTTTGAGTACCAAAAGTGGTGTAATATATGAATTTTAGGAGTGATTGAACTTGGTCATGTATATGTACAAAGAGTTCTAAAACATTCTAAAATTGTGTATGATGTGGTATACATAATAACTATGCCAGTTACTAAATAGTAATTCCTCTATTTTTGCTAATTTAAAATAGATGTTCATATAGGATATAAATTTTCTTTCCTATTAAAAACTAAAATGAGGATCACTTTTTTCTTTTTATCTTTTTAGATACTTATTAGAATAGATAAAATCTTTTCTATCTATTTTTTTTTCATTTCTAATAAAGAAGAAATGCTTGGTATTTACCATTACCATTAATGCTAAAACCTTTCCAAAGGCTGACTATAGATATTCACAGTTTATTGACTAAATTTCACGCTCAACCTAAAGTGAAATTTATCAATTTTTTTCATACAGTACAGAACTATTGTACGTTACTTAGTATGTTCTTAAAATAGATTCTTTCTTGTGTATTCACAGTGCCTAGAATACCACAAAAGTCAAAAAATAATAATATTTCATTTTTTTGAAACTGAGTCACTTTTCCCTTAAAAATTAAATATGTATTAATGCTGATCATTATTACTACTTTTTACTAAAGTCTAAATACTGTTACTATTGCTATAATAATTTGGTAATACATTGTAATATATAGAAGCTAAATGAAAAATTTTGTAAATTTTCTTATATATTTTTTTTCTTTCAAATAATTCATTCCAATTTTTCTATGAAGAATAAATAAGATATAAAAATAAATTCTAATAAAAAGTTCCTTTAATGCATTTAAAATATGGTTTGCTATAAACGTTTTGCTTTTTACTAAATCTTTTTTCTTTTAATTTTTTTTAACACAAATTTCTTTAAATATACATTAAATAAAAATGTTCTTTGTATGAACATAACAAATAATTTATCAAAAACATTATATATTTTATTTATGTATTTTATATTTCTGCTAAAAAAATTTTGTGTTCAAACATAAAAACATCAATTAATAAAAAAAATCAATAGTGAAACTCCAGTCCACCCCTCCCTACCATCTGTGATCTATTGATCGAACGAATGAAGTCATATATTGTAACACAAATTAACATGTTTAAGCACAACTTCTGTCTATCTTTTTCTCTAGTTTTGTTTAACCTAACTTGACCTACCTATCATATTCCAGACTAGTTTCCCTTAACACATTTAAATAATCCATGCCTAAGGCTGTCTTACAGTTCACAAAACAAATTTTCGTACATATACTCATAACTGATTCTGATCTCTTGTGGACACTATGTCATACATTGTACCCCTTCTTCAAAGCGTGACAGTTAAAAAGTATATTTTCTTTTGTATGTATTAACTAATATATTTTCCTGTGTATGCTGAATCTTTTATATTTTATTTAACTTTTTTATTTATTTTATAAGCTTTATTTTGTTTCTTATGATTTTATTATTTCAAGTTTTATTTTGCATTTGTTTTATTTAAAATTTTTATTATTTTATCTTTAATTTTACATTCATACTTTGTTTAAAGTTTTTATTGTTTTATGTTTTATTCTTTTTGTCAAGTTTTTATTATTTTATAAATTTTATTCAACATTTATATTTTCTAAAAAGTTTTCATTTATTTTGAAACTATAATTTTCCACATAGTTTTATTTTTTTTTATATAAAATTGTATTTATTTATTTTCAAATTTTTATTTTATAACTTTTTTTTTTGAAAAAAATAGTTTATTTGTAATATTTTATGTTTTTAATATTTTTTTTCTTTTTATTAAAAATATGTACTTTATTGACACTAAAGATGTAAAGCAGTAAAATAGTGAGACAGTAAATCAGTAAAGCAGTTAAGCAGTAAAGCTGTAAAGCAGTAAAGCAGTCGCGCAAGCCACTTATTCCACTCCTTCCCATTCAGCCATGCGGTACTGCTTTACTGCATTACGTCATATTTTGGTGTCAATTTTGTATAACACAACATTAGAAATAAGTTCTTTGTATAGAGATTTCATAAATAATAAATTAATTTTATGTATATAACATAATTTATTAAAAACATTTTGTTTCCACTATGTTCTATTTTTTTATGTTTTAAACGTAAAAATATCAATTAATCAATAATCAAACTCTATTCTGCTCACCCATACATATCATCTGTTATTCATTGACTAAGTAACTAAAGTTATATTTAAGCTCCCTTCTTTATATGGTATAGCATAAAAAAATGTGTTCTTTCTATGAATACTGCATAAAATTACTAATAATTGTTAAAATAAACAAAGGTTTAACAACAGTAAAGCTAAAATATCCATACCTGAACTAAGACATTACGTATCATAACATACCTAACATACCTTATACATGAATAATCCACTAACATTAACAAGGTTCCCTGTTTATCAACGGTAAAATAGCTAACATTACCGCAAAACCTAACCTAAACCCACTTTCTAACATATCTATAATATACCAAATGTTAATTTCACATTAACATAATAATATTTAGCGCAACTTACGAGAAGTGTATCATAATCTAACCTATCTATCATACTGATCAACGAATATATATATTATATATATATATATATATAATATATAATATATATATATATATATATAATATAATACATATATTTATATATATATATATATATATATAAATATATTTAAACAATATATATATAATATATAATATATATATATATATATATAAAGAATATATATATATATATATATATATATATATATATTATTATATATATATAATATATATTATATATATATAAATATATTTAAAATATATTTATATATTATATATATATATATATATATATATATATATTATATATATATAAATAATATATATAATATAATATTATATGTATATATATAATAATATATATATTATAATATATATATATATATATATATAGATATATAAATAATATACCCTATATATATATCTAATATATATTAACCCGTATATAATATATATATATATATATATATAATAATAATATATAATTACTAATTATATAATATATAAATATATATATATATAATATATATATATAATATATATATACCTATATTATATATATAAATATATATAATTTTATACTAATATATATTATAGATATAATATATATATATATTATATATTATATAAATATATATATAATATATTATATAATATATAATATATATATTATGTGTGTGTGTGTGTTTTTATAGGGTTGGAAAAAATGTTGTTGTTTTTTTTAAAAAAAAACATTGTTTTTGTTAAAAAAACAAATAAACCAATGCTTTTTTTGTTTTATGGGTTTTTATGTATTTGGTTTTAGTGTAGTTTTTAATGGTTTTAATAATTTTAAGCAAAAATCACTACTGGAAACAGTAATACACATGTGTTCATCCAATTTATAAAATTCTTTAATAAATTTCTTTAGATTCTTAAATTTCAAATTTTCTTGACAACAGTAAACTGGTATAAAATTACTTTTGTTTTTTCAGTTTTACATAAACTCATAAAGTAAAAAATAAGAGGGTATATTAAATATAAACTCTATCTGAAAAAAAGTCCAATATTATTTACCCAAAAAGTATGTGCAGGCTTTCAATGCGCCCCAAAATATCTTGGGTAAAAATCCCATAAGCCGACAATTCACCTATATTTTGAACGCTCTTTAAAGGATGACTGATATAATGCGCACAAGAAAAATCCGCTGCGCTACGATACCACATTTCTCACCAAATCCTCACATCCATCTTATTATGAGTTTATTATAAACTTTTGAAATGTTGCATCAATGGGTAGAAAATGAATTCCCAAGTGCTCGAAACAAAAATGGATTTTAAACATTTAAATTTAATAATATATATATATATATATATATAAATATATATATATATATATACTATATATATATATATATTAATAATTTATATATATATATATTATATATATATATATATATATATATATATATATATAATATAGTGGGAGAACCTGTATATAAAATTTTATAAATTATATTTCTCTATGATATATATATATAATAATATATAATATATATATATATAATATAATAACTATATATATAATATATTATATATATATATATATAGTATATTTAATATATAAAGATATAATATATATATATATATATATATATATAGTATACTATATAATATATATATATATATATAATTAAATATATAATATAAATAAATATATATATATATAATATTAAAAGTATTTATATATAATATTATATAATATAGTATTTAATTATTATTATAATATTATATATTATATTATATATATTAATAATTATATATATTATATATATATTATATATATAATAATATATATATAATATATAATATATATTATATATAATATATATTTTAAATATGTTTCACAATAATATAAAATTAGGCAAAATTTCTTAACCTGAATAGTAAATGAATACATATGAGAAAAACCATAACATGGCTAACAGGGAAAATTCATAATAAAATATTAATTATTTATTTATTATGCATATTTTTTTATATGGTTTAAAATACCATGCTTTTATATTGGTTTTAACCAAAGGGAAAACCATTCCACCCTATATAAATATTCATATAATAATATATTTATATATTTAATATATAATTATTATATAAATTTATTATTATTAAATCTTAGTTAATTACAATTATATTTAATATATATATATAATTATTTAAAAAATATAAACATTGATATAATATAATAATAATATATATAATTATATATACTGTTAACGATATAATAAGATTTAATAATTATTATTAATTATTTTTAATTAAACTATATATATTATATTATTATTATTATTATTATATATATATATATATATTATGATATAATATATTATATTATTGTGTTATAATATATTATTAATAAAAATATAATATATGAAATATATACTTTTATAGATTATTAGTTATAGGCACTTATTTCCATATATGAAGCCACAGAAAATATAATCTGTCCCTACAATTACTTGAGAGCTAAAGACGCTTATTTCTCATCTATGTAAATATCTCATTATTATTATGTATTAATTATAAATTATTAAAATAATCAGTAAATTTATTATAAGATATTTTATAATAAATCAATTAGTTAGAAGAATAAAATTTTTTGTATATTTTTATTTATTTATATAGATATAATTTATATTATTAATATTTAATATTAATTATATATATAAATATACGATATATTTTAATACGCTCAAAATAGTTTAATCGCTTTCATTTCTCAATACACCTCCCTAATGTATAATCAAAACCATGGCCGCGAGAACTCAAATACAGTCCTATACCTCAATATATAAGTGCGTGGTTTTCTCATTTTAGAAAACGCCGTAAAATTTGAGAATATTCGCTGCTTAAATATATGATTATTTCTCTCTCAGTTATTTATTAAAATTTAATTTATTATATATCAAATATATTATATTATATATATATATATTATTAATATAATAATTTAATTATATTATTATTATATTATAATAATACTATTATATTATATAATATATATATTATTAATTATATATTATATAATATATATTATATTATATAATATATTAAACATTATATATAATATATATAATATATATATATATATTTATATATATATTATTTAATAATATAAAATATTATATATATAATATATATATATTATATATATTTAATATATATATTATATTTTTATTTATATTATATTTAATTATATTTAATATTAATATATATTATAATATATAATTAATCTTTATATAGTAATGTAAATTGTTTAAATATTAGTTTCTCAAATTGCACAATTCTAATATTCCTTCAGTAAAAATTTTATATAATATTGAATTTATGGAAAAGGTTTATTAATGATATGATATATCTTACAATTTTAATGGAAGGCACAAGGAAGTTAATCTAGGAAATCCAAGAAATCGAAGTTCTTTTACTTTCGGTTTTTCTTTCTTATTTTCTTAGCGTTTTCTTTCTGTTTTTTTTTTTTTTTGTATTTTTTATGGATATTAATTATTCTCAATAAATATATCAGAAAGTTTAATTTTATCGCATCTAGAGGATATAATTATATATTATTAATTTATATATATATGATTTATATAGTTATTGATCATTGTACACTATGGTATTGTCGTGGATTATAATATAATATCTTATTATTCTATATAATAATTCAAAAGAGTGCATTTAAATAAAATTATATAATATTTATTAATTAATATATATAAACACATAAATTATAATAATATATATCTAATAATTGTTTAATATATATTTTTTAAATTATTAAATTATTTTTACTGTTCAAATTATAATAATTATCAAATAGAAATATATTATATAAAAATATATTATGAATATTATTATATAATTTATAATAATAGATTTATATTATATATATATATTATTAAATATATATATAATATTATTATTATATTATATTATTATTATAATTATTTATAAATTATATATAATAATTATATAATTATATATATATATAAATATATATATTATATAATAAATATATATCGATATATATATATATATATATATATTATATATATAATAAATATATATATGAACCTCGATATAGATATAGATTCAATAATGTATATTACAATATAAACATATGAATAAAAATTATACATACAAAAAAAACCATAGAAAGTAACTAATATATTAGATATTAATATATAATATAACTATTATAATATAGATATATATATACCTATAAATAATATATGAAAACACTTAGTAAGACCTTTGGCTTTTATAGTATATTTTATATATATTATTTATTAACTTAGTTATATTTATAAATATTATTTAATTATAAATATTATTATTATATTAATATATTTATATTATATTTATATATTATAATATAAATAATATATAATTATATATTTATTCTCTACCTATAATGATTATAGCACTAGAATTAGTATAGTAATATATTTATTATATTATATTAATAATTATATGTAATGTATTATAAATATTAGTATTATTTATATTAAATACTGTATATTATTATATATATTATATATAGATATTTAATTTATTATAAGATTATTATAATATTATTTAATTATAATATATTAATAATAATTAATATAATATATATATTATATATATTAATATTTTAATAAATATATATATTATTTAATTATATATATTATATTATATATATTATTATATATATAATTTAACTGAAATCCAGCCGTGAGTCGTAAAAAAGGAAGTCAGCTCGATCCGTCTTTAACTTATCGCTTAATACCTTAGAGCTCCTCACTTTCCACAATCATTACGTATAAAGCTCTGTTTGAACCCTTGCTCAACCTCAGTGCTGTCAGATCATGCTGTTATTATTATTTTATATTGTTTATTTATATTATTATATTATTAATAATTATTCTTTATTATTATTATGTATTATTGTTATTATTACTATTCTATATTATTTATTGTTTATTATATTTTATTATTATTATATTTATTATTATTATTATTATTATTATTATTATTATTATTATCTATTATTATTATTATTATATTATTATTATTATTATTATTATTATTATTATTATTATTATATATTATTATTATTATATATTATTATTATTATTATTATTATTATTATTATTATTATTAATTATTTTATTATTATTTATTATATTATTATTATTATTATTATTATTATTATTATTATGATTTTATTATTATTATTATTATTATTATTATTTATTATTATTTAATATTTATTAATATTATTATTATTATTTATTATTATCAATTATTATTATTATTATATTATTATTATTATATTATTATTATATTATTATTATTAATTATTATATATTATTATATATATCTCATGTCACTTTGCATTTAACGCGTTTTCAGTCTCAGTACGGCTTCGGATCGCTTCATGAATGGTTTCTTACTGCGATATACTTTTCCTATTTATTTATCTAATTTTTATGTGTTTTTCCGCCTCTTAGAAACACTATGGGGAAGACTTGGGTGGTGGCGTCTGACATATCCAAAGCATTTTTGATATCCGGATTATGGACCATCGTGTCTCCACTGCATTCTTCAGGACTCTCCTTTCCTTTGGTATTCTACTCTTTCTCTTTGCATTTTACTTATCTGTCTAGTATTTCTCATCTCAAATCGCTCCACAATTTTATATGGTCTGTTGTTGACCGAATAGGCTTCTTACTCTGCTTTCCTTTATTTATGTTCTATTTGTATTTTATTGGTTATTCCTCAGAGTTCTGGTTCTATTTCTCTCTCTTATATTTTTCTTATCTATTTCATTAATTGTATCTTTCTTCTACCTTGCACAATACTAACTCTAAATTCCACTACGTATGCCGATGAACTTTCGACACCTTCATTTCTTCATTCATTTATTTTCAATACTGCTCTCCTTCTTTATTACTATTCGAGAATTTCTATGTTCTCTATTTTCTTTCCCCATGGGATTCTTTCTCGCAGATCTGGATAAAGAATATTTATCTCCGTAGGTGTGTGTCGTACTTCTAACCTTGTTAGGAAATTTAAATGTCTTTAAAAAACTCTATACTATCTACTCAAAACCTTCCTTTCTAAACAACTCTTATATACTTTTCCTACTCATTCTTTCGGAACATTTCATCTCGTCTCTCCCTGTTTGAGACCAAATATATAACCATTACACTGTATTAGCTATTATTCTTAAATTCATTAATAAACTCAATAAAGCAAATCTATTACAAGCATACATAATAAACTCGTTGCTCATTATATGTGGGCATTATGTTTATCCTCATAAAAAACTGGGAATTCTGTTAGAACTTTGATTATCGAGACTTTTTTTCTTCTTTTTATTAATAATCTCAGTCATTTTATATCATTTTCAGAATATTTCGTGCACTCTGTTTGGTGTACTGCTCTCATATCTTGGAGCGTTGTGGCTCTGCGTTTTCACCCGGCTTATTTGAGAGCTCCTGTTCCACCCTTATAAAGACTTATAAACTGTTCCGTACTTTCACTTTCTCTTTGACCCTCTATCTTTGCTGGGCGATATTGGAGCTTTATGTATTTTTTTTATGAAAATTCATTATTATTTAAAGGATACTCGCTCTATGCGGCAGTGCTTCGATGAGGAATTCTTTCCACTTGCCAATCTATCTCGATACGCCTCCGCGTAGACAAAGGTTTGTACTTTGTCTGCGTCTGGAGTTTTGTCTGATTAATTTTGAGTTAAATTCTCATCGCTTTAAGTTATTTGCTGTGCTGGTGAGTCTTTACCTCTTTCACTTTTTCCTTGCCACCTAGCTGATTCTTATGGAATTTCTCAATCCTTCTATCTTGCTGTTACCTTTGCTTAATTAATCTTCACACTCTCAGATACAAAAGCCTTTGCGTCTGTGCTCATATTTGCTATATATTTTGCTTTATTATGTGAGTTGATAGTCTTACTCTTTGAGACATTATGTTTTAACACCTTTTCCATTTTGAAATTTAGATAGTCGGAGAATTTTTGATTATGTGACCACTGTAAATATATTATATTAATATTATTGATTAATTTTAATTATATTAATTTAATTATATAATATTATTATATATGTTATATATTTTAATATTATATATTAATATATTATTATTATATATTTTAATTATTTATAATATATTTATATATTATTAATTATTTATAATTTAATTATTATTATTTATTAATATTGATTAATTAATTATTTTATTTATCATATATATATTTATATATTTAATTATTATATAATTAATTATATATATATATTATATTATGATATAATTATTTAATATAATTTATTATATTTTAATTTATTATTATTTATTATTATTAATTTAATATATTAATATTATAATTTATTATATAAATATTATTATTTAGATTTAATTTATTTTTTATTTATAATTTTTAATTATATGTATAAATATTTATATATTTATAGCTTATGATATTAATAATTATTTATGTTTTATAATTATTATTAATATAAATTATATAATTTCTATACTATCTCATCTAATACTCGTATTAAAGTCAGTTGTAAGAAAGTGATATGAGTAATATCAATTTAGGGAATCGTTTATCGTGAATTAGTGATATTTATAGAATATAATATATTTATATATGATTGATCTAATATGATGGTGAGCTTTGGATTATGTGTGAGTTATTATTATATATTTAATTATTTATATCCTGTTATGAAAAATCGTGGTCTCGTGGTCTTCCTTCAAGTTTTTTTTACAATAAACAATATATAGTTAATGTAGGAGAAGAATGGTATTATGTATTAGAATTGGCCTCATAAAACAAAGCATTACTTATTTCAGATAAGATTATTCTCTTTGTCCAGATATGTTGATTGAATTAATCATCGTCATTATTAGTTACTGTGTGATAACCATAATAGATAGCTCTGTCAATTTATAAGGTTGTGTATAAATTCATGTAGTGACAAAATGTTAAGTGATTGGACATGTAGATGAAGGAGATTACGTTTATGGTTGATGTTGTTGGATGAAGACGTGTCGAGTGATTATATAACTTAACCTGAGTATTACCAATTCTGCGCGCTCAGATGAGAAGCGCGTTAAATACGACCGTCCCCCTAACGAGATTAGGTACAGGTTCTTCTCGACATCCGAGGGTAAGTGTCTAGTTCCTGATAGATATGTATTATAATTAATAAAGAATATGCTAAAACAGTTGAATGGAGAGGAAGAGTTAAAGATAACCGAAATGTTTTTGATTTTATTTTATTAGATTAATACATATTATTATATTATTATTATAATTAAATGGAAATGATTTACTATTATTAATTGATATTTATAATTAATTTATTAACTTATTATAATTATATTAAAGGAATATTTTTAGTTAAGCTTTCATTAATTTATTTAGTACAATGGAAATTATTAATTAGAATATTTATAAATATTTTTATTGGTTTACATATATATAAAGTTGCGTTCTTGTACACTTATTAACTGAATTTATGAATTGATATTTAAATTTATAATAATTAATTTATTGTTAATTATTATTATTTATTTTATAATTTAATATATTAACTTTAATATTTATTAATTATTATATTATCTTTAATTATTATATAATATGTTGAGTATTATATATATATATTTATTTATAATTAATATTTATGAATTTATTTAATTATTATTATAATATAATTTTTAATTTTAAATTATAATCCGGAATCTATCTCAGCTTCAATTGTAGCTCTACATATAAATCCCATATTTTGATCTTCTTTTATTATTGTACTCTCATCTATTATAACTCTATTATTTTAATATAAAATCTGAATTTATATTATGAAGAATTCTAAATTATTTATTGTATTATTACTATGAATTGATATGAGTTTAAAAGTACATACCGTATTTGAGTGAGAATATTCAAATCTTAGTCTTATGTGAGTGTTATTTCTTTTTATGAATATTATTATATTTACTCATCCTTATTATTATTATTATGTGTTATTTGAAAATTGTTATTCTAACTGGATGGTTAGTGTGATTATTACCTCAATATACCATTTTATTTCTTTATATAATATGTATTTTTATCCTTATGATTTAATACATTATTTCTGTTCCAGATAATTTTTTCAATTCAACATATTATTATTAAATATATCTAATTTAGTTGTATTATCTTTTTGAGTTATTAATTTTCTACTGCCTCAATCACCGGAGTTCATCATAATGTCACTTGTATAAAAAAAGTTATTGCAAAATATCTTATCATTTTTGTGGTAAAAATAATTACAAGCTTATGTTATCATTAATTTTATTATGTTTATTAGAAATATCGATTGATTTCTGTGTAAATTTGATTATTATTTATATATGCCTTAAATGTAAAAAGTCCATATTGTTCAGTTAGTATGATTTCCTTACATTATGATTGACTGACTGTAATGTGTACTGAATATGTGAATATGATTATTAAGTGGTTGGAGTTGTATTACAAGTTGTTTATATATAACTCAGATCCTCATATAATACATTAAGAGTACTATGACTCATATATTATTTATCAATTAAAATCTCTATGTCATCCTAACTCATTAGTATATTTGACTCTGTCGGGTACCTCAATAAGTCTATTATTGCTATACTAAGTACATCTAAATTATTTATGTGATTCATTGCTCTCTCATTTAATATCGTTATTGATTTCTCTATATTTCTCATATTTCAAATTAATATATTAGTATGGAATTTACTTTATTATTATGATTGACTCGATTCAGGTCTCTGATATATAGTTAATTTTTATTAATAGTGTTATATTACTAATTGTATATTACATCTAGTATTGTCCTTAAATATAATTTAGTTATCTCCAGTACTACTTTATTTATAAATCTATAGAACAAATGCAAATTTTTCAGTTAATTCAGTTACTTCTAGAATTCATCCATAGTCTCTTAGTGATTAAGATTTCAGTTATTAAACTTACCTGGTATGTCTTATTGAATCTATTTTAATGCATTCATTTACTTGAATATGTTTATTATCATTTGGTTATATACTTATGTGTATTTATTATCATTTCAATTTTCGTTCGAATTATATCATTTGAGTTCATTAGTCATCACTTTATTTGACTCGGTCAGGCTCTAATACATTCTCGTTTATGTGTTCATTTTGTAAATATACTATGACATATTCGGTCCATATAATTTGCAACAGTGTTATTCTCTACATTCATTGTCTAATTTTGTTTGGTATATGAATTTATAATTTTCAATTGAATATACTTAAATGTTTACTTTTATATTTAAATGTACTTAAAATTTAATTTTATATCTCAATATTGTAATCATAAATCCGTTAAGGTAATTATGAATAAGGTACAATTATTTATAGATCTTAGAAATATTACTAATCAAAAATATTTTGATGTGTATTGATATAATATTCGATAGTTTAATTTGATGGCATATTTTGAACATGTACGTACGGTACATGAATGTTTCAAAGTGAAATAATATTAAAATAATATTAATATATTATTCTTTATATATTATTTATAATAGTATATTTAATATATATATATATAGTAAATATATATATAAATATAATACTTATATATATATTATATTATAATAAATTAATTATATTGAAAATTAATATTTAATTATATAATAATATTATATATATTAATAATTAATTAATATAATTACTAATATCTATTAAAAATAAAGCTGGAGGCATCAGAGAATTTAGGGTAACTATAATTATTATTAAAATAATATTATATTATATATATAATATATTACATTATATTATCAATATAGTTAATATATATTATTTTAAAGATAATTAATTATATATATAATATTAAGTAAATATTATATTATAAATATAATATTAATAATGTTATATAATATTAATTATATAATTTTTATAAATATAATATAAATATATTAATATATATTTATATTATATATTAATATATATAATTAATAATTTATTAAAAATAATATATATATATATATATATAATATATATTAATATTATATAATATATTTATATAATTATAATATATATATATATTATCATAATATTATATTATATAAATTCATATAACATTTAACCTAAACGTAAATTTATAACAATAATTAGCTAAACCTAAAAAAATAATATTATATCCAAAACAGTATATACTTTAACTATTACTATTAATTATAATCATATTAATATATATATATATATATATTATATATAATATATTATATAAATATAATATATATATAATAATTATATATTATTTAATTAAAATATTATATATATATATATTATAATAATAATATAATTATTATAATTATTGTAATACTATTTATAATAATTATTAAAGTTATATATATTATTATATATATAATTATTATTATATATATTATACTAAAATCTGAAAATTTATTACTATATAATTATATATATATATTATAATTATATAATATAAATATATATAAAATAGATAAATAATACATATACATTATTATTAATAATATTATAAATATATATAATATATTAATTTATATATGATAATATATATATTATATATTAATAATATATATAAAAAATTATAATAATAATATATATAATTATATAAGAAAATTTATATTTATATATATATAATATAATATTATATTATATTAATAATATTATATATATATATATAGTATATATATATATATATATATAGTATTAATATATAATAGATATATAATAATATATATATTAATAATAAAGTCATTAGTTATGATATAATATACTGATTATTAGGGAATTGAACTTCTTAACATTAGGCAATTTTACACCTTATTATATTATAATCTTCTTCATATGTCCGGTCATTTTCGTTTATATACTACTCCGATAGTACCTTCGCTACGGGGAAAACCATGAGTAAGGATTCGGATTAGCGGAAGTCGGGGAGCATTCGCAGTAGTGAAATTTGAGCAGAGAGGTGGAACATTTTCTTAGGTGCTCAGTGATTTAAATAAAAAAGTTTTCCTGAGGGTCACTTACTATGTCCTAGCTACCTATTTTATTAAAATTGAAATATAAGTTAACTATATTATGAAATTCTTATGTTTAAATAAGTAAATATTAAATAATTTTATTTATTTAATACTTATAAATTTATAACTAATTATACTTAAGTAACTAATAACTTATATGAGTTTATTAATATTAGAAACTTCCATAATAATCTTCAAACGCCTAAGGTACTATTAATAAAATATATAAATGAAATAAACATTTAAATTGAGATTATTATAGTATAGACTGAATGATATACACTATATCCAAAAATCCCTTCTAAAATACTCTCTGTAGAATATTAATTATATTTATTACTATAATATATACTAGGACTATATCTAAAATATAATTTATGTTTCTTAAACCATATATATATGATATTAGTAGTTTATATTTGATAAATAGAATATATCATGGCTTGGAGTATTGCTATTAGGTAAGTTTTTTTTAACTAAAGAATTAGCCAAGAGGTAAACCCACGCGAGATGGCAGTGTCTGGGTCTCTGCGCCTTCCGGGGAACGACACGTGGTAGCGGCTATTAACTTCATATTTTACCCCCCCTCTACCCCCCACACCCTCACCATACCCCCCCCCTACCTCACCCCCACCCCCCCTCTCTCTTGGAAGGGAGGGTCTCCGGAACCCCGACATCTTTATGAGTTAATATAAGATAAGTGTCGCGGAGTAGCATCTATTCCGGTCCACCTCCCTGCGAGTGAGTATTATACCAGATAAATGATAAAATGTCCTATCGAGTCTATAAATTAAGCTCCTAATCAGCTTCGAACCCCTAACTTTTATGCTCCGTGTAATACTTTACAAATAATATACTTTTGATTATATATAATTATTATCATAGTATATATTATAGTCTATATAATATATAATATAAGTATATTAATATATATATAATATATATATATATATATATATAATTAATATATTATATAATTAATTAATAATACTATATATATTATATATATATATATATATATATACTATATAATATTTATTAGGGGTTATTTACATCACATTAAATATAGACTGGTTATATCACATATTATATAAATATATAATTATATATTAAAATATTAAAATATATATATTATAATTCATATAATATTATCCTTATATATAATATTAATAACTATTAATATATATAATAATATTTATATATAATATATATTATATATTATATTATATGATATAATTATATATATAATATATTAATAGTATTAATATATTATATTATATAAAACTAATATATATCAGGGTAGGTATAAGGGTATCATATATAGAGGTTAACTTATTAAGTACACGTTTGGTTACTATGTATCTATTAATACATATAATTTTTATTAGGGGGTAAGTAAGATAACCACTGTACTTGGGAGTTACACTTAGGGTCAAATTCTAAAACCCAACTTGGAGTACTTGTACTTGTAACCTACTTAGACTTTGACTTGTGGTACTTAGTGTACTATGGTATACATTGCCAGTAATCTGTAAATTATATCTAACATGTTCCTTAAATCACACTAGAGACTATTAATTTTCCTATAGAATTGTATTTACTCTTTATATATCTCCTCTATACTTATTATCTATATTATTATTTTTTATTAATTAATATAATATTTATTCTAAATTATAATATATTATTATAATTGAATGGTAAAGTATTCATTATTTACTTATATTATAATAATATATATACAAATATAATAATATATATCATATATTATATATATATATATAATGATTATAATTAATCGAAACCACTTCTTACTAATATATATATATATATATATTAATATATATTATAGATATATATATATATATATATATATAATATATATATATAATATATTTTATAAATTATAATATATATTATTATATATATATATTAATTAAGTAATAATATATATATATATATAATAATATAGATTCTCAATATTTTATATATAAAAAAACTATACAACAAACAATTATATTTTATTTTCCCTACCAGATCATGAGGGGTAAGGTGCGTAACTAATACCTAAATATTAAATCAGTAACAATAGTAGTAGTAGAAAGAGTAATAATTGACATAACAAAAAGTGATTGTAAAGTAAAGCCCAACCTATACCTATCGCTTTTAAAATCACTATATTGTAGGGAATCCTTCGACGTCAGAGAAATTCGCCGTAAATATATTAGAGCTTTCAAATAGATGAGAATATAATAGCGATACATAGTGAGAGCCTCACGATGATGCACTCGTTACTGTGTGACAATATTTGGAATCATTCATTCAGATCACAGGATGAGGGCCTCAATTCAAAATATATTTTAACTCATCTCATTTGCAGAGAATATCTAGCCATTATTCTTCTTTATGCACTCTTTCTTTACTGCCACGTCACACTAGTTACACTTCACCTCCAGATCCAATTTCTGATCGGTCACAGCGCACTTAAGAATCGCACATTTTTATCCACTCGTTGCTTATTCACACTATGATATCGATTACCTACACATTATACTACACCATAGTATATCAAACCGCTTTTACGAAATACTCTACCGTAACCTTATCATGCCATTCAATAATCTTATTCATATATAATAAATAACCCTATATATACTTTTGATTTATATGTTCCTTCATTTATTATCACTATTTTTTTCATCTTAATCAATTTAATTTAACGTTCAATTAATATCTTATATATTTATAGTATTTGACTTAAACTAAAGTATCTAAACTACACATATAATTTCCGTAATTTAGCAATAAATATGAACACATTATGTAGCTTTAATCTATTCATTACATTATTCCATGACCAATTAGTTCAACTACTAATGTTACTATTAACTAACATAGGTTAACAACTTAACGCATCTATCGAATAGACATCTAATCATAGCATATCAAGAGAGACTATAGTAGTTATCTTTATCATTACTCATACTAAAAGGATATAATTGCCCAGTCACTTATTACCTGGCAATTTCACTCAACTACTTTACTTATCATAAATATATAATATATATATCTTAAAAAGTAAATATTAGTATATTAAAAATATATATATATATAAATATAATATATTAAATTATTAGATATAAGATATATATATATATAAAATTAATATACTAATATAATTAATAATAAATATATAATTATTTAATATATTGCATATATGATATATATATAAATATAAATATATATAATATATATTATAATTATATATATAAGTATATATATAATATAATAAATAATTATATATATATATAATAATAATAATATATATATTATATATTATATATAGATATATCTAATATTTATATACTCTCACTAAATAAGTATCAACTGTTCAGACTCTATCTAACAACCATCTATTATAGCATAATATCTAATTCAAAGGACTGTCCTAGACTCATATGAACCATAACCTTATATAAACTATTATTTATCTTAACTTTAAGCATATATTTACTATAATAACCTACATACCCTTATTTACCATACACTACTCCAAATACTTTGGCTATACCATATATATATACATAATTATATATATATGATATCACCCTAGTATATTATACTCAAACTCCACTCTTTCTCATAAATCAAATATCACATTCACAATACAAAATTATAATATCTATATATACTAATATATATATAATTTAATATATATAATATATTATGATATAATATAAATACTAATATCATATATAATATTATATAACCAATCATAATAAATATTCTAGATATCTATATCACTACACTATGTAAGATGTAGAAGATATAATGATTCTAGGGTGCTATATATTTATATTTATATATATATTATATAACACACTACTATACGAATATTGTGATATCTTCATCTTTATGGATATTATAGATTAGAATAATCAAATAAACAACTTTCAAATAAGAAAGAAATAGCTAAATATTGTATAAACAATTTATGTAACATATCGGAGACATATATGAGATTTTTTTATAACTAAGGGTAAGTGAGTAGAAGTAAATGGAGAATCTGATTAAGTATAATTATATAAGAGTCTTTAGTTATTATTGATATTATGATAGGGATTAAATATACTATGTTTGATATATTATTTGATCGAAAGAAGTATGCGTACTCGAATGAGTAGTAAGAAATAATATGGGTGAGAAAGTGATAAAAGAGTTAGCGTATTAGAAAGTGGTAGATGGTAATGTGGTTGAATATTTAGTTATAGTAATTACAAAATAATTTCATAATGAAACTAAATGTGATAAATGAGAAGGAGAAGAAAATTTGAATTTAGCATTAAGTAGGTATTGCACTAAGCGTATAATAGATTAAAGAGATTATATTATAGTAAGTAGTTATCGTGATATTAGTGTTGATTATAAGTATATATATCTTCTGATATAATCAAATCAAATGTTAATGAACGCCATAGTGAAGCTGAGTGAGCTAAGAATAATAGAGAAAAATGAATATATTTAATATTATATAATTAATGTCAGTAGAGTGATACATAGGATGTAGTAATTAGTTATTATGGCATCCTCATCAGTATGATATACGTATTATATAAAGATAATAAAGTAGGTGATATAACAAGGGAAGAGTTTAATTAATTGAGTATAGAGATGCATCGAATTACAACTGTGAGAGAATCCTCTATTATGTATAAAGTAGTTATTATTTTTTGTAATCTGAGAGATGGGAACTACCACCGAAAAGAGAATCTAAGAGAAAGGATAGCCACGACAGAGTGATGTATGGGCGATGGAAAGAGATCTGGTGTCTGTCAAAGTCAAAGGCGCTCTGTTAAGAGTGAAGGTTCGGGGGAGCAGTGAGACGAGGACTGCTATTTGCGAACCTTCTCGCTTCAGATTTTCTTCGGGGAGGCGTCGTGACAAAAGCACATGCCCGCTTTATATTGATAGATTATTTTAGTAAGTGTGCGCGAGGGGTCTCTTCCGCCCCTTCCCCTGACGAGTAGTAAAGGAAGGAGAAGTGCTCCGAGTACCTTATCGTATTACAAAGTAAAGACTACGGAGACCGATACAAAACTTATGATTTCGATACAAGGTGCTGAGGAATGAAAAAAGGGTACGATTAGGACTTAAATAAATTTGATATATTTACAAGTAGGACTTAAGTGGGTAAGTTAGCTGAGCCTAAGGCTTTACTCATTAGAAGAGGTATTGTTAGTAATAAAGTGTTAATAGTACAGTATTGAGACTTAATGTTCAGAATAAAGTTATTAGTATGTATAATAAATTATCAAATTGTTATTCTAATATAATATGGACAACTTAGTGGCGTGATTAGTAGTTATGATAATAAAGATGATAAAATATTTAAGGAAATAACGTATATTAGAAAAGGATTAGTGTGGTATGAGGTAAATAGATGAGAATAATAAATATGAAAGTCTAAGAGTAGTTGTTCATTAGTATATAAAGGATATAGATTAGAATACAGAGAGCGGTCGGTATTAAACGGATGTATATATTAAGTTTAGAAATTAATTTTATAGTTACGAACCGATCGCGAACAGTATATAGATTAAGCAAAAATAGCGCAAATAAAACGCAGAAATAGTAGTATCTTTAGTCCATAGAGATATTGACCCTTTAGACTATTGATATGTTACGGGTTGAGTAATTTATGCCACGAGTGGAATAAAATTGGCAATAGAAAGAGAGGTATGAAAACATAATATAGACCATGTATTGAGGTTGTAGATTTGTGTACAGATGTATCTGTATTGTAACTATCGCGCATCGGGAACCTAAAGGTATTGCTAATCACGCACTCATTTCTAGACCAAGAGCGGTATAATCATTTGAGCGTATCGTAAATAAGCTAACCAGTCTCGGTAACTCGTTAACCATGTGTAGAAAAATACATCTCAAAAGCTATGATACATACAGATTAATTGACTCTGGAGTATAGCTCTGTTCTCGTTAAGGATAACAAGGCGAGGTTTCGTGATAGAAATTATGTTTTCGTTGTTACTTGTTTCTTATTCGTATCTTTATTTGCTGTAATCACAGTCATAATAATACATCTTAAAACCAACTACCACAATGTCTTTTTATTCGTTCTATTCCGGTAGCTATATGTCGCGCATCCTTTGGCCCTCCTCATCTAGTCTTTGGTAACGAGAGAGATGAGTGTCGCATGATAATTCGACATGAATAATGATGATGATCAGATAAGATTGATGAATGAATGATGATCGAATGATGATGATCGATTATTGATTATAGATGATTGATAATGATTATCATAGATGATGATCGATGGAGTTGTATTTTGTCGGTAAACAATTCTTACATTACAAAGTAGTATAATAAATGTATCTTTATAAATCAAGATTAAGCTTACTATTTTTTCTAAGATTTTTTAATATAACTTCAGAATACTATTTTCCTTCAATTTTATACAAAAAACAGCACAATTATATGATTTTATATAACATTTTAATTTTCACCATAAGATAACTAATAATTAACAATATTTACTGTAGATCAAAATAAGTTTTAAATAGGTTATAGACTTTGTCCCATATATACTTTAAATATTAATTTATATATCTATATTATATTATATTATATAATTGATATATATATAAAATAATAATTATATTATATAATAAATATTATTATATAATATTATATTAAATATATATTATATAATTTATATATATATATAATATATTAAATATATTATATAATATATAATAGTTATATATATACTAAATATATTAATAACAATATTATATATAATGTGAATAAATATTGAAACGAAAACTATTTTTACAATTAGATTACGTTACTATGTAACTTAATTAATTTCTTAGGAAAAAATAATTAGTCTTTCAGATACAATTAGTTAGTTAATTACACAAACATTGTACTATGTTATCTTATATTAGAACGGTAATTAATTTACTCTTACTTCTATCAATGATAACATAATTCCCTGGAGTGGCTTGGTAACTTACTTGTAACTATGATCGAACGATAGAGCAAAAATCGGGTTAATCATAAGTGTCCCTGATCTCCTGAAAAAATATTATTTGAAAGCCTCACAAGCCTTGATTATAATATTATGTTTCTATAAACATTAAATAAGATTTATTATTAAACTTATATGTCAGATAAAGTTTTATTTTAATATAAGATAAACACTTACTTCTATTCTAATGGATTATTATCTCAGATGAATTAACAAAGGTAACTCGCGCAATATATTAAGTAATGGTAACAATATACATGTACAATTATACAATAAAATCACCGCAACTATTCACTGACTGCTTACTTTCAAACTAAGCAGTAAACACAATTCATCTTGCTAGCCATATATATATAGCATTCTATATTTGAACTCTGTCAAGCGTCGTAACAGTGGAACTTAATAGGATTCATAGAATTGGATTAAGATTAAGATTCAGATATTAAGATAAAGATAGATAGATATTGATTAGATAGATAGATAGATATGATAGATAGATAGAGAGAGAGAGATGAGAAGAGAGATGAAGCACGAGATGAGACGAGAGAGAGAGGACTGTAGAGCAATCAAAATTCTTTCTCACCTTTCCAAATTTGTTTCGTGACGTTTTCAAGTGACCGCAACATTCGGTACGTTCCCGCCAGGGAGACTTAGGCATTAAAAGTATCCTTTTTGCGAAACGTGCCGTAATCAGGTGTTCATTGGATTACAAGGTATGCCACTAATTGCTTAGCTACGAGACTTCTGGCTCTCCTAGATAAGTGGAGATCTCAGTGGTCGAAAAATTAAAAATATTAGCGTTTTAAAGTTTTATTCAGAAATATTTAGCCCATATGAGTAGAATCAACTTTTGCTCAGACGGTTATCCCCTCTGACGGGAGATAAGACATTATACGAAAACAGTACCAAAGCTATCTTTCATCATCCATAACTTATAAATTAAGGACATTGTCATTTTCTCATATTGCCTATATAATCGGCAAATAGTACTGTGTTTGGAATACCTTTAGGATATTTATTTCTTTCATATAAATCAGTTTCTTATTCCATTTCATATAAAATATTGATACATAATTCTACGTCAGAATATACTTAGGTGTCTAGCTGGTCTATTGATTTCGTACTCTCGAATATAATGAGATATGGCAGGAAATATTTGGGTAGGGGATGTCTACCCTTTACGGTCTGAGGGCCACAAAGGAGTTTCAGCCTTAACCTGCCTTATCTTTTTGACATCTATATACTCTTCTTGCCAATAATAGTATATAATTATGGGAATTTTACTTAGTATACTTAAAGGATAGAACTGAATATATGAGGAGGAAGCTATTAGTGAGGTAATAATAATATTTATATATTATCATTAGTATAATGATCAGTATATTATGTATATAATTATTCATTAGTATAATTATCAATTATATAATATATTTATAATACATATTTTTTTAAGTACTCAGGATTATTATAATTAATGTATATATAGCTATTAGTAGTATAGTGATTACGGCTTTGTACAGTTAATATGTATATTAGTATATAAGTTCTGTGAATGTATGTTAGAATGGTCTAGCACATTGATTATAGCAATAGGTAAGACGATTTAGTCGTGGCCTGCGCTTCAGCTATGAGCGATAAAATAGTCTGCGCCACGTATATTAGGTATGGTAACCTGAATTATTAACGTGCACTTCCCATCCGTGGGACTCTAGAATGCGTTGTTCTTACTAAACGAAATAAATAGGAAAAAAAAAAGAAAAAGACAAAGAAGCCCTGGTGGCAATTAGCTGCTCGGCAAGCTGCATGCGAGCACTAGATAGGTGACGACGCGCGCTTGAATACACCATCTGAAGTTTGGATGAAACATAATGAGTAGTAAAGTATATGTGCCAAACTATTCAGCGACTATACTTTATTTTAAACTCGTGCCCGTATAATATATTAGTTCTAACCTCGGAAAATGTAGTATTCGTTTTTGGATCGGAGATCAATAAGTGGAGAAGGTCGCGGTGAACGCGACGACATTATCGGCAGAGGGACACAAATAATTTGCGTTTTTACTAAGCTATCTAAAGTCAGTACAATACAGTAAATGCCTAAGAACTGAACCACACCTTAGTATCCCTCCCAACTAACCCATACATGATCTACTGATCTTATTGATCTATGGATTCAAGTAATATTATTGTATAGACATAACACATAAGACATGTTGATTGATTTTTATTTTTTTTTAAGTATAATTACTAGAAGATCTTTATGGCTTTCATGATTTAGTCAAAATTTACAGTTTTTATCAAGTGAAGTAAATGCATACGAGAAGCTGTAAATTTTCTTTGTCGATTTCCCATTTTCGATCTAAAATCAAGATCATAGTCACTAATTACTACAGTACCGGCTCATCAACCTATTCCCCATGATTTATAATTACATCCTATTGATTTCATAAGCTCGATTATTCTTAAGTGACTATATCATCACCGACGGAATGACAAAAACGTTTTTATCCTCCTATTTCTAAGATTTAAATAATTCACAGTATAATTATTTGTTCTATTATTCTTATCCCGCCAATTTTCAATTTTAACGCCGTAAATTAAGGGCAAGTAAAACAAATTTAAGAAGTCTAACACACCAATCCCACCTTTGTTTCTATTAAAACCACTCCAATCGAATTAAAACGCAATAGATATGAGGTTGAATGGTCGGGACACATAGCATTATTATAGTTGTTATATAAACATAAAGATTAAATGGTAATAATTCAATAACATTATATAATTTATTACTTTAATTTAACTGTATATTCTTCATTTATACCTCTAAAATAGAACTTTTAACCTGTTACTAGTATTTAACCCTTCCACATAACCTAGACTAACCTTACTAGCTATTAATAACATTATATTAATACTCTTTCTAACAGGGGTTACGTAACATAGTATGTTCTGTTACACCTGCAGTACAATATTGTAGTTTTCTTATTACTTCTAGTCAACCACCAAAACAACATGTGGCTAGCAACACAAGAGATTCGGCACTGGGGAAATTCACCCAACGTTTATATCATATATCAAACTCATTCGTATGAGATTTAATACGATCACTAAATAGATTACCTAATTTATTAAACTTGCTTAAGTCATAACATTGTATTAGCATATAATACATAATACTTGTTAATTTATTTTTTATTATTACTTTGATTTAAAAAATATATATATTTATTAATATATATTTTTACATAAACTGTTGTCTGTTTTTTATGTGTTAATAACGTAAATAAAATGTAGTCACGTTTTCTATTAATTACATACTTCCTAAAGCGTATAAAACTCTAAACAACGACATACTACTACACACCTACCATACTTATTACCTTTCAAATCAATCAACACCACGCCTAATGAATCTATTGAATCTATTTGATTCACGTTATAATATTTTAGATAAAATATAACATTACCTTATCAAGAGTAATTTTAATTTAAAATAATACTTTATTTATTTATTTACTTTGTTCTTAAAATATAGATATTATTTTCTACTTCCACATAAAGAATTACTTTTATATATTTAATTCATATTTGTTTCAAAAGAACAAATACATTTTGTTCCTCTCTCAAAAGAACAGATATATTTTGTCCCTCTCTCAAAAGGACATAAATATTTTCTCCCCTCCTCCGGGCAGATACATTTTGTCCCCTATTTCAAAACTTCCATGTGATGGCTATTGATTGAACTGATATTTGTTTCATAGCAAGGGTATGTGGAGATATCGGTTTATCAAAAATTTCCGAACTCAGACTTATTCCGACTACCAGACTTCCACCATCTTTCTATGAATAATTACCTTATATATCTATTCTATATAGATATTAACCTAGACTATCATAATCCGAACTGTCATACCGACTTCCGTTATATCCAAATCATTGAATTAATGATTCACTTATAGACACTCTCGACTTATATTTATGCCGACATACCGCACTGTACCACCCTTTTGAAATATTACACGTATAGAACTTCCGACTGTACCTGACTGTAATGTATATTTATATTTTATACCTGACTGTTACGACTGTAATATCGCGTAACATTACCACCTCTATTAATTTGATAATTAATATATATGAAAATAAAATATATATTTATAATATAATATAGTAATATAGTATATTTAATGATATAATTATTATATATAATTAATATATATATAGATATAATAGTATAGTATATATATATATTATATAATATACATATTGTAATAATATATATCAGAATGATATAGATATATAAGTAATATATATATATATATATATTATATATAGTGAGTATAGATTTATTAGTTGTTTACCGATGTGTTAATATAATATATACGTATAGTTGAAGTAACTATCGGGTTGGGAATAAAAGAGGATATAAGATCTAATAAGATATACGTAATGCGAGTTCAGTAATGAGACAATCTAAAGGTAGGGTTTTAGGTGTGAGATTTAGAATCTACAGGATAAAGATGAGAAAATGAACGTATTAGAGAATGGTGTGTCGTTACAGGGTAAATTAGAGAAATTATTAAATGAAAGTCACGTGGTTGATATAGTTTCGTTTCATCAGGGTAGATGAGAAAAGGATGGATGATTTTGTCGCTTTAATGGTTAACGCGGATTACTAAACTTGTGGTTTTGAAAAAAAGCATAGCTAGTCTTTGGGGAGGATTACGGAATCCGGAACTGGGCGGTTGAAGCATCAAGAGGAAGAACAGTGGATTGAGATCATTAAAGAAATGCACTTAATGAGGAAAAGGTTGAATCGAAATAGATTGTTTTATTGGCAGAAGGAAGCAAGCGGGATTGTGCTATACTAGAATAGCAACATAATAGTTGATAAAGAACAATCTCGTTGTCTGTGGGTTGGTTTGCATCGGGGGTATGTTGGGCCGTGACCATCCTCTCACCTGGTGATCTACTAGCGGTAATTTACGCCCAAAATTCGACCTAGAGATGCCACATAATCTAATCGTGAGTATGCGACTCCGTCTGCTGTTCCGTTAGAAGCTTCATATAAGCGTAGGTTCTTTTTATTCGCAATGCGACTCACGTTTGATTCATGTCTATCTCTAATAAATAGCTATATTTTTAATTTTTAATGGTAAATCGCGGGCGTGAGGCGGGCGCAAAAGGACCATTTAGGGGTCTATCTAAAGGTGCCTATCATCTGTTCTAATCGATATTTTGTTCACTTTACCCGTCATTCTTACTCTTTCCTGTTTCCTGAGTGCATGCTTTCGCACCTAAACGCCACAAAGTCTTGGGGAGAAAAGCGTGGGTGATGGATCGATGATGCATGTTAATGATGTGTATAGTATATATATATATATATATATATATAATAATATATATATATATATACATATATTATATATAAATGATAATATATATTATATATATTGATAAATATATATATACGTATATATAATATATAAAATAAATAATATATATATATATATATATATATAGTACATATATATATATATATATATTATATAAATATATATATTAATATATTATATATATATACATAATAGTATATATATATATGAAATTGATAACTATATATGTATATATAAAAATCTTTACTACTCTCGACAACTAATATATAATTAATCAAAACCGATAAAAATTTTATGAATCATTTTATATAGTATATATAATATATATATAGTATATATATATATATATATATTATATTATATATATAATATATATCAAGTTAATCTGTATGTATATATAATCTATCCACACAAGGGTCGTAGCAAAAAAAATAATTTCGCCAATACAAGGATAATAATGAATAATATTATATTATATATATATATATATATTTATATAATATATATATAATATAATATTATATATATATATATATAATCATATAAATATATATATATATATAGTATATATATTATATAAAATATAAATAATAATATATATATATAAAATATATATATAAGTTAATATATATGATACTATATATAAACATATATATATAAATATATATATATAGGGCAAGGTAGCAAAATATAATTTTCGGGTGTTTTAGTTAAGACATTATACATATAAATAATATATTAATATATAATTAGTATATAAATATATAATATATATATGATATATATATATATATATAATATACATATATAATATAATAATATATAATTATAGAGGGTATATATATATAGATATATGGCAAGTAAACAAAAAAAAAATTCGGGGTGTTTTAGATTAAGAATATATTATATTGTGATATAAAAAAATAAAAAATAAAACTAAATTGATAAAATATTAACTAATATATATTTATGATTATATTATATAAATATATAATATATATATACTAATATATATGTATATGTATATAATACATATAATATATATATATATAATATTATATAATAATATTAATATTTACTATATTATAATACTATATATATAATATATATATAATATAATAACTATAATATATATGATATATATATATATATTAGGTATAATATAGTATATTGTAACATATTGACGAGCAAAAAAAACTTGATAACAGTCAAGGTCAGAAACCAATAGAAAATTTGAAGAAAATAAGAAAAATGATAAAGTTACACTTCTATTGCTATCTTAAATTTTGATCTCTTAACAGCAAAATGATTGATACTTGCGCTCGTTTATACATTGTGAACGCATATGATGAACACTCCATGTAAAGGGGCCAGTTTGCTAGATTTTCTTCTCAATGTAGCAATTGAAAAGTTGTTGTTTTGGAGCCTTTTACAGAGGTAAAGAATGAAATATTGTATTGGATTTCACATTTTGAGTGAGGTACATGCTAAATTACTTAACAATCTAAATATGACTGCAATATCAAATTTATTTCCAAATTATCAATAAACACATCGTACAAAACTGTCGATGGAATAAGTAACTATATAAGTAAGATTTGTAAGTATGGATCTTTGATTCGCGAACTTGCTCCTTACCTGGTTTTTGAAAAATCAATCAGAATAACTAAATTGTATTATTTGCCCTATATTCTTTTCATTTTAAATTGAGTTTGAGACGCGGCATTTAGATTTCTTCTATTATCAGAAAGCAGAAAGTTCTGTTGCCAATAATTCAAATGTTTGAAAATGTTTCGTTGATATTTGCTTGAAAACCCTTCTAAAACAAACATCACATTTCAATATGATTAAGAGAGAGTTTCTGTCACTACTTATGAGAAAATGCAATGTAATACTAATGAAAGAGTCGTTGTCGAGAATATAAGTTTAAGACAGATAATATAAATAAGAGCTTATAGCAAAATTTGCTTTTGCTTAAAGACTTGAAAAGATCTAAATTTTTTTATAAAAGGTTAATATCTGATCCATTGAACTCCTCTTAAGCTTCAACAATGCTTTAAAATTTTCTTTAGGTCTTAACAATCCATCGAAATTTTCCACCTAACTTGTGTCGCCATATTCGTGAGAGCTTTTATCCGCGGGTTGATTATCGAAATCTTTTTTTTTGTTTTTTTAAATAGTAGTGTCCGGGCCTTGGCAAACTAAAATAGCATATAGTTGCATTCGATGTGCCATCAAGTTTTTTAAATGAGTTGTACTTCACATGAATTGTGAACAGTGATGAACATCTAACGCCGCTGGATATTTTCGGCATCGCCACTTACACACCTCTAAAACATTCTTTCATTGCTTTTACACCATCATATCGTTGTCAAATGCAAAAAGTTAATATTTATATCAAAGTTCGTAGTATACCTCAGATAGAGATAAGGAAACAAAGAACCTGTTAGAGGCAACATGGACCTATCGAGACTGTCCCAGTCATAAACTATGGTTTAATTACCTCTGTTCCCGTGCTACTTGTTGTAAAGGTGCTAGGCTAAGAATTTATTTTTCAAACCAGACAGGTCAATATATATATATACACCAACTACTACAAAAGCAAAATCGTTAGCTAAGGTTCATGCTAACCACAATAACAAGCTTATACAAATAAGTTTATTGTGATCACTGGTAGCTACACTATTGCGGTTTACTTTAAATAACTACTAAAAACCTCGCCACTTGGCTACGTCAGAAATATACTATAATGATGCCACAAACAATGTCCATATACCCTATCCAATTCCTTTCCTTCAATGTCAAGTGAGTCACACTCACAAACTCCTGCGGGAACATTCAAAAAATTTTAAACACTATTATCAAAAATGACATCGAGGGTTACACGTTCCTTCCTACCATTTCTTAATTGTGTCCCCTAGAAAAGAAAACCTTCCGTGGTAAATATTTTCTAGACTTGTATGAGTTCCTATGACTGGGAGAATTTGAAAGGGACATAATGGCGGATATTGCGGGATGATCCTGGCAATATGTTGATGCGCGAAGAGAGGAGGCGATTTCAAGAGGTGAGGTGGGAGTTGTTTGTGGAGGAATGTTGGAGGAAGCAGGGATATGAAGATGAAAACATACGGAAGACAGAGATATTAACAGTAAACCGGAGGAAATGAGGAGGGGTATGAGAAATGATGGTGAGAGAGGAGGAGAAGAAGAGAAGGCGTTAAATACCTGCAATTATCTCGGGGGATGTTTTAACACAGAAAGAAGGAGGAAGTGGAGAAGAAACATTAGCGAGGAATAGAAAAGTATGGGATTAGTTATGAAAGCGCGTATATCGCCCATGATGGAACAGATAGAAACACGGGATGAAGGTTAAAAAAGTGATTTTTAACAGCAATAACTGACTGCCCGGCACACTGCTGTACGTAGCGGAAACATGGACAACAACAAGAGAGGAAGGAGGAGAGTAGAATACAAGCGGCGGAGATGAGGATATTTAAGAACTATGATTGGACAAGAAGGCGTAATCTAAATTGAAATGAAGTTATTAGAGAGGATATAGGTGTGAAGAAGATGACACTGAATGGAACGGATGTGGGAAGATTGAGATGGTGGGGACATCTGGAGAGGACATGGAGCAGGAGAGAATGCCGAAACAGAAGATGGGAATGGACATCAGAGGGCAAGAAGACCGAAGACAGAAGAGTGGGGCGAATCGGTGAGGCCATCTGCTGGAATAGATGTCAGCGAGCCTAAATATGAGCAGCGCTGAAGAGAAGAGGAATAGTGGAGCTGCAGGAGGGACGTCTGGAGAAAGATGCTTTGCGCGGCTGACAGGATGAGGAATCCTTCTGGGAGAGGAAAGAAAGAAAGAATAATTATGATTATATTATATATATATATATATATCTATATATATATAGTCTATATATATATACCTATATATATATATATCTATATAATCTATATAGTATATATATTATACTATATATATTATATATACACTATATGTATATGAGTATATAGTGGGAACAACAGGCCACTTTCAGACTGAAGAAATCTTCACCAACTAACAAATAATGTTCCTCATTTCTATAATATTGAAAGTATATGTAGTGAGCGTATTGGTAGAGATACTTAAAAGGAAGCACCGCTAGTATTTTTATTATTATTAAAACTTATTAATTAAGAAGACTCTGCTGAAGAGCAGACCCGACTGGATGTCAAGAGAGACTCCACTCCTCGAGAGATAATTTAGGGAAGGAGTATTATTTATAGACGATCATTGTTATAGATAAATAGAGATTGGACGAAATATAGAAGAGCACTCAAGCTATAACAGAATGAGAGGAGGGGATGTATATATCTATACTATATATATAGTTATATAGTATATCTTTATATATAATATATATATATATATATATATATATATTCATATATATATATATATATATATATACTATATATATATATAACTATATATATAAACTACTACATTACTTTTAGTTTACATGAGACTTACATCTTAATATCTCTACTCATCTGAAATGATTAGTTCTTACAAAATATGAATAGCCATCCTGGCCAGGTTTCTCCTTGGCGGAGGTGTTTTCCTCTTTTGTCGGGGGGTGATTTTATAATGCGAAGAGCAGAAAAGAGCCATTCAACGCTAAGTTGCGTTGGAGGTAGAGCAGTAACAGCAATTTCAGGTGGCTGTACAATATCTTGATAACTCTTCGAAGTTAAATCATAAAAAATTGTTCAAGCTTCTTTCAGTGCGAGCAAAGAATTTTATTTAAAGTGTATGGAATATTGTGTAGGCAAGGATGACGGAAATAGGACCTTGACCTTTCTTGAGGCCAATGCGCGCCTTTTCGATACGCTCTTGCAATATCTAAAGAAGCTTTTCATAACTAATCTTCTGAAGCTTTGCTGCAAGAATGACTTGAGAAGGTGATAATGGAGATAGTTGTAGTTTTCATCACTTACGCATATGTTTAGATGGTACACTCTCTTCTGAAACTTCCTGCAACGCGCTTTAATACAATAACATGGCCACATGCAAAGTTGCAGAATTTTAGCTTTTTGGTTGTTGTTCTTCAGTTAAAGCTTACACTGTAGATTGGATCAATATAAACAACCAACAGCTAGTATAAATATAATCATTGGTCAATGAGAGAAATTCTCTTACGTACTCATGGAGTCTTTCTACTTCCTTCAGTTATGCTTAAATATAGTTTTGGTATACAAGTGGAGGTTGAAGGTTGAAATTTATATTTTCAAATCTCAAATTGAAACATAAGGTGCTGGTTAAAAATCTTCGAAGTTTGCAATTGCATTTTGTGATGTGGAAGTCGAAAGTCAATAAACTTGCATGAAGTGATTGAAGTCATATCACAGAGTTCACAATTTATCAACTCTTGTCAGTGTAAAAAAATTTCACTGTCCAACTGCTATTTTGAAAGTTACCGATTCCGAAATTACTGACTCCCGACTCCGACTTCACCGACTCCGACGCTCTTTGAAAAAATTACCGACTGCCGACTAACCGACTTCCGACTCCCACCCTTTTCAAAAACTTACCGCGACTCCGACTCCGACTCCGACTCCACCCTCTTCAAAACTACCGACTCCCCGACTCCGCGACTCCGACTCCGACTCCGACTCCGCAACCCTGGTTTCAAGTCACATTTCGAGTATTATTTTGGATAAACATAACATAAAAAACAAGTTCTTTATACACTGATCAACGAACATATGCTAACGTAACAAAGTTTTCACATTAATAAAGCTAACATAGCATCACCTGAACTAAGAATATAATGTACAACAACAAATCTAACACCCCTTAAGCACGAATAAACTGCTAACATTAACAAAGTTCCATACTTAACAACCGTAAAGTGACTAACATAGCATGCAAAACGTAGCATATTCACACTTTTTCAAGCATATCTCTAACATATCAATGTTAATTTTACATTAACATGGTAATATTTATCAAAAATTTATCATAATCTTGTATAATTATCATACTGACCAACGAATCTATGCTAACGTAACAAAAGTTTTACATTAACATGGTAATATTTAACAAAAATTTATCATAACCTTACCTAACTCTCATAATTCCCAACGAAATAATTGCAAACATAAACAAAGTTTTATCCTCAAATATTATAACATAGAAAATAAGTTCTTTGAATAAAATATCATGGTAAAGTGTAATAGTTTACTGATCCTAAAGCAGTAAATCAGTAAATCAGTAAATCAAACCACCCACCCCACCCTTGCCCCTAACCTCCCATCCTTCCATGATCTATTGATCCATTGATTCAAGTCATATTTCGAGTATCATTTTGGATAAACATAAAATAAAAATAAGTTCTCTATATACTGACCAACGAATACATGCTAACGTAACAACGTTTTCACATCAATAAAGCTAACATATCATAACCTGAACTAAGATGGAAAACCCTTTTAAAGGGGGGAAAAAAAAATAAATATGAAAAAAATTTTGCCCCCACGGAAAACGGGGCAAAAAAAAACCCCCTAAAAACCCAAAAATAAAAACCGTTTTAAAAAATTACGCTCGAATAAACTGCTAGCTTTAACAATGTTCCATACTTAACACGTTAAGTAAACAACCTTTTTAACAATTGGGGGGCCCCCCCAAATAAAAATAACACCTAAACAAAATTCCATAAACAACAGTTAAGTAACTAACATTGCATACCGAACGTAACCTATTCAAGAATGGTAGAGCGGACATCATCACGCACTTCATTGCTACGAGTTATGTAAACGTTCTTGTCGAGTTTCGCCCAGGTTTCTCTAAATTTTCTGAAAATAGCCATGTCTGGGTCAGAAGTTACACACATCAGTGAGTCGAAACAGATCCTCAGAACAAACTTAAAAATGTGAGGACAGCAAGAGATGTACAAAAGGTCAAAGATTGAACAATTTTTCTAGATTTGAATGGTCAGTTTTTATTGCAGCAAGCTGAAAAGTAGCAAAATATTTTCCCATTTCATCATAAGCCCTTTTTTTCCTGGCAGCATCTGTAGTAACATTATGAATATTGACTGTACAAATGTTGCAAAACGTTGCGCTGCAATATTGCAACATTTGTGAAACATTGCAAAATTCTTTGCAAATTGCAAATGATTTCAGATGATTTCCAGAAAACCGTTTGAAGATTAGCCCCATCGCAGCGCACACCGCAAAGCAACCCCTCGCCCCGCATCAGGCCCCACAGCGACAGATATATATATATATATATATATATATATATATATATTTATTATATATTATATATATATATATATATAATATATATATATATATATATATATATTATACTATTATGTTTATCAAAGAGACATAGTAGCATCTCCTTGTACTATTACAAGGAATGAAATGTTAATTAATGGGGAAGAATGAAAATCGGATTCTTTATTGGAAGGTAGAAATAATTGTTTTGGAATTGTGAAGTGAAATTAAAGGTATATATATATATATATATTATATATATTATATATATTATATTATATATATTAATATTTATATATATAAATATATATATATATATAAATATATATATATATATTATAAATATATATATATATATATATATTATATATATAGATTATATATCTAATATATTGTTACGATGGCTTCAATTCTAATCTCATCTTTTTTATAATATACCTTTATCACCGTGCTGTTATCTTTGTCATCAACCTTTTACTTTTTATTTTTTTTTTTGGCGGAGGCCCTGTAGAACCAATAATGGTCTATATACTACCTTTCCACCCTTTGCAGAAATTGGACCGGATGTATTAAGAAACTTTGTTTTTAGTATTAATAATATGACCATGTAAATAAATTAATAACGGCTTAACATAAATTCTAATCTAATATCTTTATAAATTCTACATTAACGGAGAACCTAAACCTTCTTCGGAACAGGACAGCACACATATATAGATTAAATATCCCCACGTAAATTCTCTTCTAAAGCTATTTCATATCGAACTTGCCAGGCTTAAAAGAGGCAAAAATCTCTTCGAAACAGGACAAGCAAGGCTGGAGACAAGTAAACCTCAATACTCAAAAAATCCCAAAGAGAGAAGGACGGTTATTAATATTATTAGCGACCTTTGTTCAAAAAGCACAAATAATATTATATTTTTAAAATGAACTTTTCAATTTAACCAAATACTCTGTAATAGCTTTTAAAAATTCTATAGCACCTTATAAAAATGTTTTGGTAACTTTAAAATCCATTCTTGTCCAAAAATATCACAAACTCTAGTAAATATCTTGAAACTATCAAAATTAGTAAATATTTGAAAACTAGTACCGTACTATTCGGAGATTATTCTTTACTGTTAATACGCGAAAACCACTTAGTTTTAAATATCCTTATCGTTATTTTTGTCACCACTATGATCGTATAATGGCAACATCCAATAATATTTCGTGCTGACCGAATTTTCGTCATTTATTGGCAAATTACTTGTGAGCTGCTTTATTATGGAGCAGGATTAAATAATTTTCATGATTAACGAGTCCAGATACCGGTTCCAAGTTTGCACCCTAAAAATGCAAGCATTTTTTATAATTCACCACACTTTTTAGTTTTTTTCTAAAAAAATTTTACGAATAAAAATAACAATTTTTTAGACTTCCGATTTATTCGGAATTTTCCTTCCTTCTTCTGTGTTTTTAAAACTTAACCTACTTCCTTTCGGCAGCTTCTCTTTGTACTTCCCTTGGGAGATTGCTGAGGCATATCTAATTTGCTTAAAGTGTGTCTCTATCGACTACCTTTGTAAAGACTCTTAGTTGGTTTGATATCTGCACATTATAATATACTATATATATATATATATATATATATATATATATATATATATATATATATTATATTTATATATATATATATATATATATATTATATATATATATAATAATATATATATATATAATCTATATTATATATTTATACATATATATACATATATATATATATATATATTTATAATATATATATATATGTAGTATACATGAGAATTGGGACCTTCTTATCTAACCACAAACCGCAAAGGTCATAAAAGTGGCCCTTTTTTCTTCACTTCAAAGGGTACCGCCGACCGAGAAAAGGACACGTGCTTCTAATAAGGTGCCGCCGTCCGAGAAAAGATCATATGTTCCTATAGGCTATATATTATATAGGCTATATATTATATAGGCTATATATTATATAGGCTATATGATATAGGCTATATATTCTAGCTTCTAGCACGTGCCGACCTATATTGTAGAATACACCGATCTTAGTGTCTACCCCTAGGTTATTGGGTACGGGGAGTCGATTGGTGTATATTAGAAGGTGCTAGGATGCTTCCTTCTATGAGTTATTACCCTACCCCCCTTTTCTAGCCTTTTCTAGCATGACATGTCCTACGTCATCGAATACACCCGGTATTAGTGCCTACCCCTAGGTTATTGGGTACGGAGAGTCGATTGGTGTATATTAGAAGATGCTAGGATGCTTTCTTCTACGAGTTATTACCCCAACCCCCTTTTCTAGCCTTTTCTAGCATGACATGTCCTACGTCATAGAACACGGCTAATAATGGTGTCTACTCCTAGGTTATAAGGTATGAGGATTCGATTGGTGTATATTAGAATGTGCTAGGTTGGTTCCTTCTACGAGTTATTACCCCACCCCCCTTTCTAACCCTTCTAGTACGATATATCGTATTGTGACAGAACATATCTGATATTAGCATCGATTAGTACATAATCGACACTGCTGAATCGATTCCTATGGTATACGACGGGTTCGATTCACTCCTAACAAGAGTTAGTATTAGATATTACCCTACCCCCCTTGATGGCGTATTGCAATCCAACATTGCAATGTTGCATGCAATGTTGCAAATGTTGCAAACAAAATTTGCAACATTTTGCAACATTTTGCAACATCGTTATTTTGGCGTATTAAGACGTTTTAAGGGTCAAATTATAGGTTTTCGGGTGCGTAGAAGCGTTTTCCGGGGTCAACGACGCGTTGATCAAAACCGATGGCTCTGGCGGCAGACCGCACCGCCCCGCGCGCGTCACATATCATTTTTTAGCTTTTGCGTCTCGATTTCTTATCTCAGCTACCTTTTTTTTTCTGACTATCACATTTCGAACCTATGTTAGAATCCGCCCCAAACTATGGGTCTTCCAAGGGTCAAATTTGTATAATATATATATCTATATATATATATATAATTATTATATATATATATATTATATATATATATTTATATTATATATAATATAATATATATATATATATATATTCTAAATATAGTATTTAACATATATATATATATTATATTATATATATTATAATATATATATATATATTTATATATATATATATAATATATTATATATAGATATATATATATTATTATAATAATATATATATATATAGAGAGAGAGAGAGAGAGAGAGAGAGAGAGAGAGAGAGAGACCCGCTTTTTAGCACCCCTACGGAGAAGGGGTGCGCCTCGTACGTGTATCCCCCTTAATTACGGCCTCCCTTTAATCCCCCTTTGGCTTAGCCCCCCTTTTGATGTTTTGACCTTGATATTTCGGTCTTGGCCTTGATATTACGGCCTTGATACCGTATCAAGGCCTGAAATTGACCTTGCATAAAAGTTCGTGAGGGATTAAGTGAGATTAAGTCGAGCACATGTAGGTATCTAACGCAATACCTGTTGTAGGGAACTGTCCTAACATGAGGTCATGTAGGTCTCAGCCCTGTATGGATCTATCCTAAATGTAACTATCCCCCCTCACCCTACAGCTACACCTACACATACACACACACAACACATCACACACACACACACACTCATCATACACATTACTCGATATTTTCGATGCCTCAACTTTAAACCTCAACTTTGATGCCCTCAACTTTGATACCTTCAACTTTGATACTCAGCTTTGCACTGCCTCAACTTTGATACCGCATCTTGATGACTCAAACCTTTGATACCTCAACTTTGATACCCCAGCTTTTGATGCCTCAACTTTAATAACTTTGTTGTCTCAACTTTGATGACTCATCTTTTGCGTCTCAGCTTTGCATGACTCATCTTTGTTA
>JABUQX010090751.1:0-5000 GCA_015478945.1 Trachelipus rathkii | reverse complement strand
TTCCTACCGTTAGAATGGTTCGTCTTGATAAATACACCTCTATACGTAACATTGTGCATTGGAAAATCAATATTCCGAAAAGTGATGTATCTTTCTTATATACAAGAAACCCCGACGGTTTTACCTACTTCAGATGTAGTGACCAATATGAATATAACAGACGTGTTTTTATGAGTTCCGACGAATTACTTTGTGTATGTCAACATGCTGAAGAATGGGTGAATGATCACTTTAAGTCACACAGTGTATTAAATCGTTGGGACGGGTGCCCAAATTATACGCGCAAGTACTCGTGGGTCATATTTTGCCCACACCATATTTTTAAGCTTTTTTTTATTTTTTGCCACTTTTTAGGTACGGATTATGTAATTCAGTCCTTTTAAAGTTGTTCTGTAGAGTTTTGTTAATTTTTATTTGTTATTACTATTTTTAAAAAATTTTTGAAAATTGAAAAAAAGTGGCGACCTTGCGCGGATTTTTTTTTTATTTCATCAGCAAAAAATTAAAAAATTAAAAAAAACAAAAACTATACATAGAAATTTGTTTAAATTTGGCTGTTATATTCCTAGATACGTACTAAATCAATTTTTTATATCAATATAGCCCAACAAATTAGCTGAAAATATTTATATTCGAAGTATTTGTGGGTCATTTTTTGCCCACGCCACTTTAGCTCTTCGTAATTTTTTTATTTTTCAACCAATTGTTATGAAATTTTGTGTACATATATTTCAACATGTCCCTGAGGAATACCTGGAACGAGAAAAAGATTGAACAAAAAAAAGTTTGATTTTTTTAATAAAAGAAAAAGTGTGGGCAAAATTTAACCCACGAGTACTCGCGAGGGTTAAATAGTTGGAAAATTGTTATCAGTGGCACTGGAGATCATGATGATAAGAAACTTACTTTAACCTTCTCTAAATATCTAGATACGAATATTATGGATATTAGAATATGGCAGAGACGCGAAGAAACAGGACTATTTAACCCTACAATATATGGTTTCTATATTAGAGGCACATCCCAGATAAAATATATGGGTCGAGTTCGAGAGAAAATGTTAAAACAGTTGCGTAAAACAGAAATGTTAACCGATTATGTTACTGCAGCCCATTATATTTTATACGAGGCATATTATACATTTAAAAAACTGTTACCTAAAGATTCGGAAAATATAATTAATCAGTTCTTAGCTTCGATAGATGTTCATAACTTTATTCGGCAGCTTGAAGAATTCCTTTACGTGAATGATCCTGACCCAAAACATATGGTAGTGTCAGGGAGAGAACTTGCCTCGTATGTACTCTGGGACGGAGTTGAGGAATTGAAAAAGTATATTATATCTAATAACGAAGATAACTGGCATTTGTGTAAGGATTGAACCGATTTAAATCTTAATGATGTTCTCGTAAGCCAGCATTCATTTAGGACATTCCGATATATAATATATATATATATACTATATATATATATAATTATATATATATATATATACTATATAATTATATTAATAATATATATATTATATATTATATATACTCTATATATATATATATATATATATATATATCTATATATTAATATATATATATATATAATATATATAGTATAATATAATATATATATATATATATATATATATATATTAATAATATATCTGAATGTCCTAATCATGAATGCTGGCCTTACGAGACCTCTTAAGATTTAATCGGTCCAAGTCCTTACACAAATGCCAGTTATCTTCGTTATTAGATATAATATACTTTTTCAATTCCTCAACTCCGTCCCAGAGTACATACGAGGCAAGTTCTCTCCCTGACACTACCATATGTTTTGGGTCAGGATCATTCACGTAAAGGAATTCTTCAAGCTGCCGAATAAAGTTATGAACATCTATCGAAGCTAAGAACTGATTAATTATATTTTCCGAATCTTTAGGTAACAGTTTTTTAAATGTATAATATGCCTCGTATAAAATATAATGGGCTGCAGTAACATAATCGGTTAACATTTCTGTTTTACGCAACTGTTTTAACATTTTCTCTCGAACTCGACCCATATATTTTATCTGGGATGTGCCTCTAATATAGAAACCATATATTGTAGGGTTAAATAGTCCTGTTTCTTCGCGTCTCTGCCATATTCTAATATCCATAATATTCGTATCTAGATATTTAGAGAAGGTTAAAGTAAGTTTCTTAACATCATGATCTACTGCCCTAAAAATCAATATTTTTTAAAAATTAACCCTCGCGAGTACTCGTGGGTTAAATTTTGCCCACACTTTTTCTTTTATTAAAAAAATCAAACTTTTTTTTGTTCAATCTTTTTCTCGTTCCAGGTATTCCTCAGGGACATGTTGAAATATATGTACACAAAATTTCATAACAATTGGTTGAAAAATAAAAAAATTACGAAGAGCTAAAGTGGTGTGGGCAAAAAATGACCCACAAATACTTCGAATATAAATATTTTCAGCTAATTTGTTGGGCTATATTGATATAAAAAATTGATTTAGTACGTATCTAGGAATATAACAGCCAAATTTAAACAAATTTTTTTTTTTAGTTTTTTTTTTTTTTATTTTTTAATTTTTTGCTGATTGGGCATAAAAAAAAAAATCCGCGCAAGGTCGCCACTTTTTTTCAATTTTCAAAAATTTTTAAAAATAGTAATAACAAATAAAAATTAACAAAACTCTACAGAACAACTTTAAAAGGACTGAATTACATAATCCGTACCTAAAAAGTGGCAAAAAATAAAAAAAGCTAAAAAATATGGTGTGGGCAAAATATGACCCACCCCCACTGATAACTATTTCCCAACGATTTAATACACTGTGTGACTTAAAGTGATCATTCACCCATTCTTCAGCATGTTGACATACACAAAGTAATTCGTCGGAACTCATAAAAACACGTCTGTTATATTCATATTGGTCACTACATCTGAAGTAGGTAAAACCGTCGGGGTTTCTTGTATATAAGAAAGATACATCACTTTTCGGAATATTGATTTTCCAATGCACAATGTTACGTATAGAGGTGTATTTATCAAGACGAACCATTCTAACGGTAGGAACATACATCATGGGAAATAAGAACACTTTTAAAACAGAGCACAACCTTCTACCACGTTCAAATCTAAAACGAACTATGACGATAAAATAAGTTTCGAGAGAAAGAATAATGTAATATTACTGGAACAAACACAAGTCTAAGAGATAAGGGATATTTCAACCACTCACGGCAAGGTATAGGATAATTCAGCCAATCACAGAGTAGGGCAAATATAGATAACGGATATATCCAACGTGAAAATAGCATCCAAAGTCTTACACTATATATATATATATATATATATATATATATATAAATATATATATATATATATATATATATATATATATATAATATATATATATATATAATATATATAATATATATTATATATATATATATATTATATATATATATATATAATTATATAAAAGGGTAAACATGTACAAGGATATGACCCACAACCACACACAAACCCACCCACAGCATTACAAACAACCAAACACAACACACACCACCACACACACACACACACACGATATTTTGATGCCTCAATTTGATGCCTCAGCTGAGGCATCAAATTGAGGCATCAAAATATCGTGTGTGTGTGTGTGTGTGTGTGTGTGTGGTGTGTGGTGTGTGGTGTGTGGTGTGTACTGTGTGCTCTTGATATTATCGATACTACTATAATATATATATATATATATATATATATATATATATATATATATATATATAGTGTAAGACTTTGGATGCTATTTTCACGTTGGATATATCCGTTATCTATATTTGCCCCTACTCTGTGATTGGTTGAACTATCTTATACCTTTCCTTGATTGGTTGAAATATCCCTTATCTCTTAGACTTGTGTTTGTTCCAGTAATATTACATTATTCTTTCTCTCGAAACTTATTTTATCGTCATAGTCGTTTTAGATTTGAACGTGGTAGAAGGTTGTGCTCTGTTTTAAAAGTGTTCTTATTTCCCATGATGTATATTCCTACCGTTAGAATGGTTCGTCTTGATAAATACACCTCTATACGTAACATTGTGCATTGGAAAATCAATATTCCGAAAAGTGATGTATCTTTCTTATATACAAGAAACCCCGACGGTTTTACCTACTTCAGATGTAGTGACCAATATGAATATAACAGACTTGTTTTTATGAGTTCCGACGAATTACTTTGTGTATGCCAACATGCTGAAGAATTGGTGAATGATCACTTTAAGTCACACAGTGTATTAAATCGTTGGGAAATAGTTATCAGTGGGGGTGGAGATCATGATGATAAGAAACTTACTTTAACCTTCTCTAAATATCTAGATACGAATATTATGGATATTAGAATATGGCAGAGACGCGAAGAAACAGGACTATTTAACCCTACAATATATGGTTTCTATATTAGAGGCACATCCCAGATAAAATATATGGGTCGAGTTCGAGAGAAAATGTTAAAACAGTTGCGTAAAACAGAAATGTTAACCGATTATGTTACTGCAGCCCATTATATTTTATACGAGGCATATTATACATTTAAAAAACTGTTACCTAAAGATTCGGAAAATATAATTAATCAGTTCTTAGCTTCGATAGATGTTTTCATATAACTTATTCCGCGTGAAGATTCCTGTTCGTGAATGCATCTGACCAAAACATACTGGTATGTCATGGTGAGAGGTAATGTCCATCGTACTGTACTCCTATACATGGGACGGAGTTAGGAATTGTAAGAAATAGTAATTATAATTGTTCTCACTATTAGAGCGAACAGCATTACAACTGTCATCTATTTGTAATAGGATTGATACACCGAGAATTATAAAGCACTCATAAAGAGAAATTGTCCATCGTTAGTCATAGTGAGCTCAATCAATAGTAAGGGACAATCTCAAGATATATTTAGTTATTTTATAAATATATATATTATATATATT
>JABUQX010090750.1:30000-34145 GCA_015478945.1 Trachelipus rathkii | reverse complement strand
TATATATATATATATATATATATATATATATATATGCAGTGGCGACTAATACGCTCGTGCTGCTCGTGCTTAGCATGAGTTATCATTATAGAAACAATAGATCTTTCACAAATTTCATAATGTTACGATAAAATTCTCTCATTTTTTTTGTGAAAATTAATCAAATAAATGAAAATATTACATAATGAATATAAAAGATTAAGGAAAATTTGAAACCAAAAGCGTAAGAATCATCGCGTTTAAATAATTTTAATTTTATTCCATTAAAAAAGGATAGCTGATCGTGCTCAAATCGAATAGCGGGGATTGTGCGTATGCGAATTTACATAGTTTATATTGTTGCCTTTGGCATCTTTTAGTTACATTCTCTTTATTGTGTAATTAAGCGGAAACTACTTTAAGTTTATTTTAAACATAAAGGAGATATATATATATATAGTATATAATATATATTATATATATAATATATATATATATAATATATATACATAATATAGTATATATATATATATGTATGTATGTACTATATATATATATATATATATGTATGTAGTATATATTATATATATTATATATATATATATATATATATATATATATATATATACTATATATAGTATATATATATATATAAAAACAAAATAATTTTTTTAATTTATTTTATATATAAAAAATATATATATATTATATCATATATATATATATATATTATATATATATAATATATATATATATATATATAGTATAATATATTATATAATATAAAACATAACTTGATTTAATTTTTATATATATTTTAATATTATTTTTTTTTATTTTATATTTTTAATATAAAATTTGAGAGGGGGAAAGAAGGTATAATAGTATATATATAGTATATATATATATATATATATATATAATATATAATATATATGTATAAGTATATATATATATATATATCATAATATTATATAATATATATATATATATTTATATATATAGTATATATATATATATATATAAATTATATATATATATATATATATATTATATATATATAGTATATATATATATATAATATATATATAAAGCAAAGAAAAAAGAGAGAGAGAGAGAAAAAAAAAATCATATTTAGAGAGAGACGAGAGGTAAAAAGTTACTGAGAGTCGCAATTAATTAATTATAAATAATATATATGTATATATATATTGTGTAATATATAGATATATATAATATATATATATATAATATTATATATATATATATATATAGTATATATATATATATATTATACATATTATTATAAAATATATAGATATATATATATATATATATATATAGTAAAATATATAACTTGGTTATATATATATAATATATATATAAATATATAGTTTATATATATATTATCATATATATATATATATATTGTATATATATATGATATATATATAATATATATATATATATTATATATATATATATATATATATATATATAATATATATTATATATATTATAATAATTATAATATATTATATATATATATATACTGTATATAGATAATATATTATATATATTTTAAATTTGTATATAAGTTCCTATAAAAATTGATATATATAAATATATATATATATATATATATATATATATATATAGTATATAGATATATATAAAAATATATATATATACTGCTATATATATGTTTATATATGCATATTTACTTATTCTTGAATCTTTATACATTAACAAACACAAGCCTATACTAAATAATAACATAACCAACACAATTATATAACACTTATTTTATTTTTTCACCTTTGCACACCTTCTAACAAAATTTTTTAACATCAACCATTTAATTCTTTTTCCACCTCTTCCCGTAGCTGTCTTCTATTTATTCCATCCTTCCATTTAGTTTGCTTCTAGTTTTCCTGACCAGCTGAGCCGGAGGTAAATATGTTAAAATTTTAAAGGATTTACCTTTGCAATATTCAAACCCAGCGATATTGATTATTATTATTATTATTATTATTATTATTAGTTATTATTATATTATTATTATTATTATTATTATTATTATTATTATTAATTATTTTATTATTATTATTTTCAATAATTTTTACTATTATTATTATCATTAAAAATAATATTTATTAAAATTTTTCATTTTAATTTTTATTTTAAATTTATTATTATTCTTATTATATTCTTATTATTTTTACATGATTATAATATATATGGTTTTTATTTTTATTATATTATTATTAATATTTTATTATTATTATTATTATTATTATTATTATTATTATTATTATTATTATTATTATTATTATTATTATTATTATTATTATTATTATTATTATTATTATTATTATTATTATTATTATTATTATTATTATTATTATTATTATTATTATTATTTTCATTTTCATTATTATTATTATTATTATTATTATTATTATTATTATATTATTATTATTATTATTATTATTATTATTTATAATTAATATTATTAATATTATTTTATTATTATTCTTCTTCTTCTTCTTCTTCTTCTTCTTCTTCTTCTTCTTCTTCTTCTTCTTCTTCTTCTTCTTCTTCTTTTTCTTTTTCTTTTTCTTTTCTTTTCTTTTTCTTTTTCTTTTTTCTTTTCTTTTCTTTTCTTTTTTCGTTTTCTTTTTTTTTTTTAATATAGATTTTTTTTTTTTTTTTCTTTTTCTTTTCTTTTTCTTTTCTTTTTCTTTTTCTTTCTTTTTCTTTTCTTTTTTCTTTTTCTTTTTCTTTTTTTCTTCTTTCTTTTTTCTTCTTTTTTCTTGTTTCTTCTTCTTTTCTTTTTCTTTTTTTTTCTTTTCTTTTTCTTAGTCTTCTATTACTTTTCCTATTTCTTTTTCTTTCACTTTCTCTATTCTTTTATTGTTTTCTTCTTCTTCTTTTTCTTTCTTGTTTTCCTCCTTCTATCTTTCTTCTTCTTCTTCTTCTACTCTTCTTCTTCTTCTTTTCTTCTTCTTCTTGCCCTTCTTCTTGGCCTTCTCTTTCTTCTTCTGTCTTCTTCTTCTTCTTCTGATACACCAATCATTTAGAAAAAATGTTATAAGTACATCGTAAAAAGAATTACGGCCGGCTAGTAGTAGCTTTGATGTTCATGAGCTTGCAAAGTACCCGTTCTAGGATGGTGATATTCAGTCACCCATGCACTTTCGCCTGAACCTGTAATAATAGCTTTATGCTCACTGCATAGGAACATGCTGTTACAAATATCTTATCATTGAATAACTGTAGTAAAGAACATATCTGTTCTACCAGGACCTGCTGATGTACATCGCTCACGCTGAATAACTCGCTCTAGTTGATGGCTTTATGTTAGCCGCAAGAACATCCATCTGTTCTAAGACGGTAGTCTATCGATCGCATCCGAGTAAGGAAAAATTTTTCCCAATTTCATACTTGTAGCAGCTATGATTGTTTCCGATGCTATTAGAACAGAACTCATTCTGACGTGAGCAAACTCATATGTTACATTGGACAGTATGGAACCACATTCCAACACACAATGATGTTTTGATGCTTAGAAACAGAAACTGTTCTGCATTTATCAGACTCCATATTTCACGATTACAGAGGACATAAATCTCCAAGCCACAATCACTAAACAAACTAATACTTTAACATACTATAATGTTTGTTGCTTAGAGCAGATTTGCTCTAATGTGAGCCAGACTCATATGTTTTACATAGAAATTTAGGAAAATAAATCACTTTATTCAAAAATGCACACAGCGAATTTGTTTTCAACCCTCAACAGTTAGACCATCCAACAAAGTAAATAAAACAAAAATACCTACAACAGACTAGCTTGAGTGTGCTTAAGTCTCTGCTAGACCGTCGGTCTTCTTCTGTCCCTTCTCTTCTTCTTCTTCTTCTTCTTCTTCTGTCTTCTTCTTCTTCTTCTTCTCTTGTAAATTATTCTCATTCTTCTCTTCTTCTCTTCTTCTCTTCTTCTTCTTCTTCTTCTGTTTCTTCTTCTTCTTCTTCTTCTTCTTCTTCTTCTTCTTCTTCTTCTTTCGTCTTCTATCTTCTTCTTCTTCTTCTCTCGTTCTTCTTCTTCTTCTTGCTTCTTCTTGCTTCTTCTTCTTCTTTCTCTTCTTTTCTTCTCTTCTTCTATT
>JABUQX010090750.1:0-20000 GCA_015478945.1 Trachelipus rathkii | reverse complement strand
GCGGACTCTATTTTCCAAGTTACTTTTTCTTTTATTATATTATTATTATTATTATTATATTATTTTTTTTTTATTTGATATAATCACTAAAAGGGGCACTGAGTGGCTTCTATCCTGAAGCGGACTCTATTAGGGAGTGTTTATTTCTTTTATTATTAGTATTTTATGTAATCACTAAGAGGGGCACTGAGTGGCTTCTATCCTGAAGCGGACTCTACGGGGAGGGTTTCGTCTAGTAAGGGGGGCACTTGGAAGAATAGGGACAGTAGGAATCCTTAGGACATCAGAGACGTCAGGGACATCAGGAACATCGGCGGCGTCAGCGACATCAGGATCATCAGGGTCATCAGAGACATCAGGGTCATCAGGGACATCAGGATCATCAGGGACATCAGGATCATCAGGATCATCAGGGACATCAGGATCATCAGGATCATCAGGGACATCAGAGACAGCAGGATCATCAGGGACATCAGAGACATCAGGATCATCAGGGACATCAGGAATCGTTGACGTTACCGTTTCCATAAAAGCAGGTTTTAAACGGCTAATTGAGACTACTGTAGTTTGACCATTCCTGAGTTCTATCTTGAAACAATGTGTCATTCGTTGAAGGACTTTGAAAGGACCACTATAGGGAGCTTCTAAGGGTTTTCTGATCCTATCAGTCCTTAGGAAAACATGAGAACAGGTCTTGAGTGCTTCCGGAATATATGAAGAATTGTTGAAGGAGTGAAAAGTAGGAAGGTCTCTAAAGTCCAATTCTTTCATGTGCGCGATAAATTTCTTCATAAAAGAATCCATTTCTTGTTTGTTGTTAGGAGAAGATTGAAGAATGTCCATAGGACAAAGTGGAGTTTTTCCAGTTACTGCTTCAAATGCGGAATAACCGGAATCGTTTGGAATGCATCTGAGACCAAGTAGAGTGATGGGTAAAGACAGAAGCCAGTTTTCTTTACGTGCCATCAAGGCAGTCTTAAGAGATCGGGGAAACCTTTCTATCTGGGAATTTGTTTGTGGGTGGTACGAGGTTGTTCGAAGACGATGGAAACCAATCATATGTGACAACTCACTGAAGAACTCACTTTCGAATTGAGGACCTCTGACAGAAATCACATAGAGAGGAACACCGAATCTGGATATCTATTGAATAAAAGCATAGCCAACAGACTTTCCTGAGTGTGTAATTGGGAAGGCTTCAGCCCATTTTGTGTTTCGGTCGATGCAGGTAAGTAGATAGCGAAAAACTGGAGAAGAAGATCCACAAAATGCTGAAGGTGAAAAAGGACCCACTATATCTATATGAACTGTTTCGAATCTTGAAGAAGGAATTTCTAAGTGAGTGACCGTTGTTTTGGTGTGACGATGGATTTTAGACAGCTGGCACAGCTCACAAGTGCGTACAAAAAGCCTAATGTCACGATCCATACAAGGCCAAAAATATCTTTTCTTGATCAGTCGTAAAGTACCTTTGATACCAGGATGGGACATTTGATGCAACGTATTAAATATTTGAAGGCGAGCTGGCTTCGGAAGAAATGGTCTGGGAAAAGAAGTAGAGGTATCGCACCATATTTTGAGGTTGTCCTGCAGGGGATAATTATGAAGACGATCATGATAGGTCTTGATTTCTTCATCTTTTTCTTGAAGGCGAGCTATTGCAGGCAAATCGACAGCGTCAACTGATACCGAATGAATCCGGGAAAAAGTGTCGGCCACCATGTTGTCTGCTCCTCTGATATAACTTGCTGTAGAAATATATTGTTAGTACTGAGAGATGTCGCTGTTGACGATCACTTTTTGCAGGATTTTTGGAGTAGAAAGCGGAAACAAGAGGTTTGTGATCTGTGCAAAGGGTGACGACTCTTCCCTCTAACATGTGTTTAAAATGAAGGACAGCATAATATGCTGCCAAAAGTTCTCTGTCGAAAGCAGAATATCTTCTTTGGGGATCTGATAACTTCTTGCTGTAGAAGTCAATGGGAACAGGTTGACCATCAATCATCTGGTGTAATGCTGCTCCGATTGAAGTCTGACTGCTGTCAGTTACCAGTTGTAAATGTGAGACATTAGAAGGTAAAGAGAAAGGGAGTGTTAGGGCATTTTGAAGAGCTTCCTTAGTATCTTGAAAAGCTGTCACTTCTTCCGGAGTCCATTGGGATGAAACAGCTTTTTCAGATAATGGAAAGACGATTTTGGCAAAATTAGGGATAAATCTTCTGTAGTATCCTAACATCCCGAGGTATCTTCGTAGAGATGCTGAATCACACGGTAGAGGAAAGCTTGAGATGGATTCTTTCTTTTCGTTAGGAGGACATAGGCCTTCTGAAGACACGGTGTAGCCGAGAAAATTGAGTGAAGATTGGTTAAATTCACATTTTTCTAAAGAGATTTTAAAACCATTTTCTTGGAGGAGTTTAAAAACTTGTTTCAGATGATTTTCATGTTCAGCTTTGGACGTAGAAAAAATGAGACAATCGTCTAGATAGGTAAGCACTAAACATGAAGGGAAGGTCTCTGAAGATGGAGTCCATTACTCTTTGAAATGTAGCTACCGCATTCTTTAAACCAAAAGGCATAGATAAAAATTCGAAGAGACCAAACGGAGTGATGACTGCTGTTTTCTCTATATCTTCTGGTCGAATGGGGATTTGGTGATAAGCTTTTTGAAGGTCAATCTTGGAAAATATGGTAGAGTTATGCAGGCGTTGAGATAGGCTCTGAATGTGTGGAATGGGATATCTATCCTGTTTTGTTATGCTGTTAAGGGCTCTGAAATCTCCACAAGGTCTCCATGTTCCAGGTGTTTTCTTAGGCACGAGGTGTAAAGGAGACGCCCATGCAGATTTACTTGGCCTAATTATTCCACTTTTTAGAAGAATGTCAAATTCAGCTTTTGCAGCTTTTAACTTGTCGTCAGGTAATCGGCGAGCTCTGGCAAAGAATCGTTAGTTTCTATTTAGTGTTTTGGTCCATTAAATTTATTTACTAGATTGTTGATGTCTATAGGTGAAATTAAGGACGGGAAATCTTGTAGGAGTGATGTTATGTCTGTATTTTCACCTTGAAGTTGAGCGTGAAGAGATGGTACTTCCTCAGAGGTTATTTTCAACGGAGCTAGAAGAGTAGTATAAGTATCTTGCAATGTTCTTTGTCCACAGTCAATTAGGAGACCAAAATTGTGAAGAAAATCCATTCCAATAATAGGCATAGTAATTTCTGCTACTATAAATGTCCAGGTGAATTCTCTTCTTAATTTTGGTATACTGATATTTGCCACAACTTCACCATGACACTTTATGGGCGAGCCATTGGCTGCGGAACAAGTGACGTTTGAAGGGTGCAGCGTCATGTTAGAGACCATGTTATATGGAAGGCTAGATATGCTGGCTCCGGTATCTAGTAAAAACTGGTGCATGGTGCCAAAAATCTGTACATCTATTGTTAACTGCGAAGTTGACACGGCACAAATATCAACTTGCTCCGTTAGTTTTCCGACGGAGTTGGGGATGCTGCTCTTGATGGAGGTCTAGAATTAGGTAGGATGTTTAGTCCCGTTTTGTTTGGCCATGTACACCATGGTTTACAGCTTTTAGAGCGTGGTCCATAATAAATGTGGCCTCTACACACCTTTGGTCGTTGATTTTCGTGGAACGGTGCCAGGCCAAAAGTAGTGGTTGGTCTTGATTTTGATGCAGCAGGGGCAATGACGGTGGAAGGGAGTGATAACAGCCATGACAGGAGCTTGTGGGCTTAATAACAAGATGTCATTAGCTAAATCTCCCAACTGTTGAAGGCTGTGCGAATGTGACTCGGTAGAGTTTTCAAAAATAGCACCTTGATCAAGTCCTCTCCAATATTTAATTTCTCTGCCTGCCGAATCATATCCTGTAGATATATAGATGGTTTGCCACTGTAGACCTTTTTGGAAAGTAGATCATTATAAAGCTCCACCTTAGATTTTTCGTAAGTATTTATGACTGCCGTTTTGAAACGGTCATAATCTTCTGCATCAAGTTCGGCTTGGGATATTCTATCCAAAACTTCAGGCGGAATTTGCGACATAACATGAAAGTACTTAGTTCGTGAGGACCTTATGTTAGCGAGATGAAATTGTGCTTCCATGACACGAAACCATGTTGGGACTGAAGATTCCGAAAAAGTTGGTGGTTTAATTTTCATTGTTGAAATGGATTCTGCCTCTCTTTGATCGTTATCCTATCCTTGATCTCCTTCCATCTTTGTGGTATCAAATTATCAGCTCAGGATACCAATTATATAGTTGTTGGTTCCGATTATATTGTATGCTGTTGTGATGGTCACCCCTCGATATGATATTCCTATTATCTGTTATGAAAATATTATAGTGACGGTAGGAATGATCAGCAATTCATAGAACTGGCTATAGGTGGGGAATATAATAATTATCGGTTATCACTTTAGCTTCACTACCTATTACCGGTGTTTGGATGTTAAACCGCCTTTTTCCTGGTAATTTTCAAGCTAAGGCTGTGTATACCGCGGTGTCAGTCTGTTCCACTTCTGAATAACGAGCCAGTGCGAAACGTTTCTGCTCATGGGCTAAAGTCCCTGTGCATGCAGCGCTGTCAGTCCTGGAACTACCACTTGTCAGGTATAAGATCGATCGACTGGTTCGGATGAAGTCCGGCTAAGGCAAAGGCGGCCTGTATTGTAAGGCTGATCTGCTACGACGCTCGTTAATGCAAATTTCTCGTAGCTTGGCTAAACAGGTATGGCTGGAGTGGTTCTTCACTGGCCCAAGCCGTGGGACAATCCTGAATCGAGGAAAGAGAAGTATTTTATCATCTCCCTCTGTATATTATCAAATCTTTATATGACTAGGTAATTCTTTAGGTGCGGTAGCGGGGTTCCGGCGAAAATTCATTTCTCTTATAGCTTAAACTACCTTTTTAGGCTGGTAGACGAACTGGGAGAATCTCCGGAGGGTCAGCGTTGAATACGCACCAGCGATGAAGGAGCCAGTGGGGGCCCACCGGACAGGAGAAACTCACATATGATAGATTCTTCCGAAAGGTTCGGGTAACCAGGGAAGGCTCTCCTAAGCCTCCCTGGATAGGTGGGTGTCAGAGAGAGGCCAGAGAACGACGGTAGGGCCCAGTCACGGAACTATCTCGTTACGGTTCCACTAAACTTTCCGGGCGGAGGGGAGAGACTCGAGGCACACTTCCAATTCTAGTAAACGAGACGGGGAAGTCCAACTCTTTGCAGGAGGCTTCTTGTTCATCTCTTGGCTTCCCGGAAGGTACGGAATCTGTATCATATATCCGCTTTTTGCGTTTCTTATATTTGCAATTTATCTCTAAAAGTTGTAGCAAAGCGCTAAACGAATTAAATCTTCATTTAAAGGCTAATAAGACATACAATAGCAGAAAATCAGATTAATTTCTGTTTTTTACGAAAAAAGATCCTTGACAAAGTTACAATAAAAAAAATTACATATTATTAACACTCAATTCAAGTTCTTTTAATACAAATATTATTAATATATTACATTTGACCAATTTATACCTCTCTTATTTTTTATTTTATTATAGTTACTATTTTAAGTATACAATTTAAAGAACATATTTTAGCCTTATTTTAATGGTCTAACTTTATCCCTAAAAATATGGATTTTTGTGAATATAAATATAATATGAAACATTGCCGAAGCATATCGCTATAGATGGGGGGGCGTATGCCTTCACATTCTAGAACATAATATGAAACAAGATTGGCAGTTTATTGTTAAAAGTTCATTATTATTGCTTTTGAAGTTTTCTAATAAAATATACATAATTTTTATCAATATTGAATAATATTTATAATATACATAATAAGCAAACGTAATGTTTATTTAATATAATTTTTTAATTATTACACATCTGAATAATGAAAATAATCATTTTTTAAATTTAATATGACTTTGTTGTGATATTTCTGTTACTTTTGCTTTTAAGGTTCATTCTGTAAGTATTTTCGTTTGGGGTTTGTGTGGATATTACTACTATAAAACTTCAATAATCATATTTATCTATAATATATATATATATATATATCTATATATATTATAATAAGTATTATACTATAATATATTATATAAATACTATATATTATGAGTATTAAAAAAATATATATAGTATATAATTGGTACTGTATATTATTAGTATATAGCTAATATTAATATATACTATATATATATTATATATATAGTATAATAAATAGTATATTAATATATATATATATATAAATAGTATAAATATTACGTATTATATATATATATATATATACTCATAATATATATATATATATATTATATATACTATATATAATATACTATTATATAATATAAAATATATACTAAATATTATTATACTATATATATATATATTCCCTATACTCTACTATAAAACCAATAATTACTATATACTATATATCTCATACTTATACAACACCTTATATATATAAATATCATATAATACCCTATACATATACATATAATAATAAATTATATTATAATATATCACTATATATATATTAATATATATAATATATATAATATACTTAATATATATATATAATATATAATACTATAATATATAATAATAATATACCTATATATAGCTATATATATATATTAGGTATATAACTATATACTCCATATATCAATATATATATATATATAATATGAAACGTATATACACGTGCTTACTTATAGATGGCCCCTCTCTAAATTAGCATATTTATCGGTCATTTTTTATTTACCCTAACATAAATGCTGTTATAAATTCTAAATTTTAAGATTTTGCGAGGATCCTTTCGCCTCGGCATCAAAATACCTTCTAGACAAAAATCTTGTACACCATCAAACGTATGCCAAACTTAGTTAAAAGTACAACATTAAAACAGTACAATTAAAAAAAAATTAAGTTGTTAAATTAATATCTAATGTTTTTAAGCACCCACTGAACAATAATAATATATACTTTTTAAAAATTTTGTAAAGTAATTCATTCTTTTTTAAAAGAGTAAATAAAAAATTATACACTTCTTAACTATTATTATTATTTTATATTCTTAATGTTTATTTATTATTTTGATAGCTTTAAATATATGAAGTTTAACTCGCGTCCTGTCGAGGGCTGAAGTACTCTGCGCAGAGCAGTTGGAAGACACGAACAGGTTCCAAATGAGCATGCTTAACTATAGCGCTCATGTTATAGCTAGAAATCAAATGTATTTTACCTCTTATCGTTCTTAGTCCTCAATATGTGGTTGACGCGGCGTAAATTAGACGCGCTTTTTAATATATATATAATATATATAGTATATTATCATGATATTTATATATATATATATATAGTATTAGACATTATTATATATATATATAGTATATAATATATATATATATAAACTATATATATATATATATTATATATATATAATATATTATATATTACAGTATATATATATATACTAATAACTTATATATTATATATATAATATATATAGGTATATATATAATATATAGTATATAATATAATATATCATAGTACATTATAATATATAAAGCTGACATCATGTAACTCGAGAACAGTAGCACGCTACAGTAAAACAAATTACATATTTTTAATCAGCGGAAAATTCTAAAGGAAATAGTTTTTAATTTTTTTTGTCTTTTTTTTTTTTGAGAGCTTGTATTCGTCGGTAAAATATTTACCATATTATGTTAAAAAAAAAAAAGAATAATTTTTACTTCCAAATTTACACTTGGGTATTACTTTAACTAAAGGAATAATCCTTAATGGTAACCCCGCAAGAGATAGCCAGGAGTCGGGGAGTCTCCTCACGGCCTCTCGGCCCGTGGCGACCGAGGGGGACGAACCTCTCTCCCCGTCGGCTTCGAAGCCCCTAAATGCGAGATTTTTTTTTTTTTTAAAATATTTTTGCTAACGATAAATGGCAAAAAAAAAAAATTAAATAAAAAAACACACTCGTACCTTAGAATTTTCCGCTAATTCCAAATATGTAATTTTTGTTTTTCCCCGTAGGTGCTACCGTTCTCGAGTTACATGATGTCAGCTTTAAGACACTCTGACATAAATATTATACTATATATAGTATATAATTATATATATATTATAATACTACATATATTATAATTTATATCTTATACTGTATAACTAGATATATATATTAATATTATATATATATAATTAAACTATTAATATATAATATATATAATAATACCCGTCATATAAGGAATCTTTCGCTTTAAAAAGGTGTTAAACCGATATTATATCGATCGCGATGTTAATCGATTTTTTTCGATTATTTCAAGCAAATATAGAGCGACAAGGTTGCCAATAACATTTTTTTTTTATCTTTTAAACATAAAGTCTTGAGGGAATGTGCATATTGTTTCAAAAGAGTTCAGGGGTACAAATCATCGCTCAGCGGGGGACGACGGAGGGGGGACTTCGTCCCCCCTCTGTCCATCGTCGGCTCGAGGAACCCCTTAATAAAATAAATAAAAAAAAATTAAAACAAAATTAACATATAAACCAAAGTATAACATGATTAAAAAGCAACATCGTGGCCAACTTTTTTTCTCTTCTTCTATCTTGGCAGGTTTAAGTAACACGTACAGTGGCATGGCTAGACGATTAGGAGTTCAGCGATATTACCGTTCGAAATTTGTATTTTTTAGTGTAACATCCTTTTAAAGGGAAAAGTGCCTAAAATATATATATATCTATATATATAAATATATATATAAATATAATATATATATATATATATATATATATAGTAATATAATATATATATATATATATATATATAATATATAATATATATATATAATTAAGGTAAAAGGTTTACTTTTACGCGACGCCTCTTAGAAAAAAATTGCGGGTTTACCCAAGTTTGCTATAATTTATTAAATCTTTTTTAATTAGTTGGTATTTAACGTTTTTGCTTAAGTTAAGTATGGTTAATTAAGTTTAATATAAGTTTCATTTAATTAAGTTTAATTAAATTAAATAAATTTAAATTAATTAAAAATTACTAATAAGTTTTTAATTTTAATTTTATTTTAAATAAATAATTTGAATTGTTTTTTTTTAAAATATTCTTATAAAGAGGTTCTGAAGTTCTTTTTACTGAAAAAAATTGGCGCCACGATATTTTAAAACGGAGCAAATTTTTTTCTTATAACGCCCCACTAAATTCCAGGTTAAGAATAAGTTTATTTCATTCTGTTAATAAGTTATACCACACGGCCTTTTCCGATTATTTGAATCTTGTAATTTTTCATTGCCTATTTAATTATTAAATACATAAAATTTAATTCTATAAAAGCAAAACCTTACAAATACTCTACCTTAAGAGACAAAAACATTACGAATTTTCACATCTGTGAAGATGATAAAAAAGTTCATACGTTACATGATGATGTACTAAAAAGTAAAAGCATCAAGCATAAGGAGCTTCACAACCCTAGTAATTTATAGTCAATTAATTTACCATATCTTAAAACTTTTGAGTTTTCAAAATTTAGGTATTCAAATATGATAGCTAACAAATATGATATAAAAATACCTATCATTTATATATATATATAATATTAATATGAATATATATATATATATATTATATGAAAATTGATAAAACATTAGCATAAAGTTATAAAAAGTAGTACAGTTCAAGATAGTTATATATTTATATAGATACAGTACAAGAATATTAAAAAGTTTATATAGGAAGTAGTACATATCAAGGAACGAAGGAAGCAAGAAAGATTAGTACAAGAAGTATAAAGTATCATATATAATAATATATATAATATATATATAATATATAATATAATATATCATTTGATATATAATATATATTATATATATATAGTAATATATATATATATATATATATATATTCTATATAATATATAATATATATAATATTAATATATATAATATATATATGATTGATGATATATATTAATATATATATAATATATATATATATTATATTATAAAGGTTATATATATATATATTTATATATATATTTTAATATAATGATGTGTTATATATATATGTAGTTATTATAATATACTATAATATATATATATAATATACTATATATATAATTATATTACTATATGTATTATATAATATAATATATATATATAATATATATATATACCTAGGTATAATATTATATTATTTATATATATTGTATAATATATAATATATAACATATATATAATTATAATTCTTTTATTTTAGTCCCAAAACCTTCAATTAGCTTTTTCTTTCTCTTAAAAGAAGAATAGCAAAATTTCTAGAATTTTTATAGCCTATTGGCAACAATCAAATTTTTTGCAAGAGGTTGTCCGCAATAAAATAAACCTCTTACATATATATATAATATCTGTGATATGTTATGAAGTATATGTGATTTAATAAAAGAATTCGTTTTCGTTTTAAGGTTTATTTAAATATAAAAAAAAAATGGAATAAAATAAATCTATATATATAAATATATCTATATAGTATAATAGTATATATATATATATATATAAATATATATGAAATAATAATATATAATATATAAAATACTATATATATTTATAATATATATATAACTATATATATATATATATATAATAGATAACATTTAAAATAAATTATATAATAATATATACGTACATATTTATAATATTATAATTTAACTTACAATGCAAATGACAAGAGATGATTTATGAATATAGCAGAAATGAATATTGTTAATATAAATAAGAGAATATATATATATATGATATATATATATATAATATTATTATACTAAAATATATAGTATATATATATATTATAATACTATAATATATATATATAATATATATATATATTACTATATATATATATAATATATATATATATATATAAATATATATATATATATATAATATATATATAGGGGGCGCCAGCGTTTTCGATTATCCCAATACATAATGTTCTTAAAAACTGAATTAATGTACATGTAAACGGTAAATACATTGCTGAGATGCCCTGGTCCAAAGTTTGCCCTGGATAATGTAAAAAAAAAAAAAAAAAAAAAAAAAAAAAAAAAAAAAAAGAAAAAATATCTCAAAAACTACAATAGCTAACGCGAAAAGGAATACATTTTTGCACATTGCCAAGGTCGAAAACATAAAGAAAATGTAAAAATAATAAAATAATAAGAAAGAATTATTGTTACCAGCCTAATTAATAGTAATATTATGGAAGGCTATAATTAGAGAACCTTCTATTGTGCTTTCTCGATTAAAAATAAAATAGACTTGCTAATTAAAATTTGCTATTATAAACGGCACACTAGGGGGCTCGAGCCGCCGACGGGGACAGAGGGTTGGACGTTTTCCATAACCCGCCGTAGAGGCGGCGGCGGAGGAACCACTCGCGACACCACAAGATACCAAAAGAGCGGGGGTTTTCCGGAGACAATCCACCGGAGGGCGGGAAATTAGTCCTACCCCGTAGTTCCCCGGAGGCCGAGAGACCACGACTCCTGCCATCGGTGCGGTATACCCTTGGGGATAATTCTTTTAGTAAAAAAAAAGAAGCAGAATTTAATTAGCAAATCTATTAATGTATTTTATTCGGAAGAAACCATAAAAGGTCTCTAAAATAGGCCTTCTAACATATTACTAATTAGTAACAATAATTTTTTTATTATTATTAAATTACTTTTTGACATATTTCTTAATGTGAAAATATTTACCAAGGATTCCAAAATGTATTCCTTATTTTCCGCTGTATTATGTACTTGTTAAAGATGATAAATTTTTTTTTTTTTTACATATCTTGGGTAAAACCTTGAACTGTAAGCTATGTCACTTACGATTTTTACTGTAGCATTAATAGTTTTTAAGAATACATAGCGGATACTCGAAAAGCTGAACCATAATATATATACCTAAATTAAATAATATATATATTATAAATATATATTATATATAGTATATATATTAATATAGTAATATATATAATTTTATTATTTATATATAAGTATATATTAATATATAATTTATTAATATATTAAAATTATAATATATATATATAGTCATACTAATAAATATATATATGTATATATATATTATATTTAATATATAGTATATACTTATATTATCAGGTGGTGATCCTGAATAAATATTAATTATCATAAGTATATAAATAATTTTATGATAGTATATATATATATATAGTATATATATATATAATATAGTATAATATGATATACTATATAAATATATATATATAAAATATAATATATACCTATTTATATATTATTATTATAATTATATATTAGTATATCTCATCAATATAAATATAATATTACCATATAATATTATTATACTATATATTAAATTATATTACTACTATATATATATAGTAAATATATATATAATACATAATATATATTATAATATAATTAATATTATAAATATTAATTATATTAATATATTATATATATATATTATTACATAATAGTAATTAATATATTAATATATATATAATATATATATATATATATTAATATAATACTATTATATATATATATATATATATATATATATAATATATACTATATATATTTAAATATATATTATATTAAATTAATATATATATAATATATATATATAATTATATATATAATTAATATATCCTGTAATAATATATATATATAATATATATATAATTATATATATATATATATTATATAGTATTAATAATATATATAATATTAATATATATATATAATGTAATATTATATAGTATTATATAATTAAAATTAATAATATTATATAATTTGATCTTATTTGATAGATATGCCCATGTTTTGTGGCTCGTACAAAAAGTGTCATAAAAAGTAACATGATATCACAGCACACATCATTCTTATATAAAAAAAAATATTTTTAAAAAAAAAAAAAAGGAACGTGAAGTTTCAAAAACTCAAATCTATATATGCTTTTTAATGAAATATTAACAACTTTTTATTTTTTTTTAAAACTATTAGTTAAATATTACAAAATAAATTTAAAATAATGTGGTACTTTTACGGCTTACAACCTTAACCTTAACCTTAACATAACCTTAATTAACTTTAACAACTTAACGTTAACTTTAACTTACTTAACCTAAATTTAAAATTTTATTCGCGCTCAAAAACAAAAATATTATGCATGCAAAAAATGTAAAGTTTTTTCTAAAAAAAATGACACTTGACGAGTCCTAAAACACTGAGGCGCATATCCTCTGTATAAGACCCTTTATATAATATATATATATATATATATATACTTATATATAATATAATATATATATACTATATATAATATATATATATATATCATATATTTAACTTAAATATTATTAATATATATATATCTATAGGCTATTTATAAGAGGTTGACTCCAGGAAAACGAAAATCAATAAAAAATGCATCGTAATTTCAATAATTTTAGGAGGTAAATGCCTTACAATACCTAGGGTAACCTAACCTAAATACTTAAACGGAGTCAACTGTTTATAAATGTCCATATATATGAATATTATAATAATATATATACTAGTTAATTAGCTATATTAACATATATATATATCTGTTATAATATATATATATACTTAAATGGAGACGTTTTATAAGTGGTTTGACTCCCTTAATAATTAGGTTAGGTTAATCTTAAAGGTTAAAGTTTGGTTAGAATTAGGATCCTAACATAGGTTAGGTTAGGTTAGGTTGGGTTAAATTAGGTTAGGTTATGGGAAAATGTTTTAATATCCTTTCCTCCATTTATTATAAAATAACGAATACATTAATTAATTTAGATTTTTCGCTCCTGGAGTAACCAACTTAAATAATATGCCTATATATTATATAATATAAATATTTAATATTATATATAATAAATCATAATAATATATATATATATATATATATATATATATATAATATATACTATATTATATTATAATCATATATAATATATTATATATATATAATATAGTATATAATTTAAATATATATATGTCCACTTGTATTTTAACAAAGTACTCTTCAGTTTTGATTTTTTTTTTTTTTTAAACATATTTGTAATAATATAAGAGTAACTAACAATGAATTTAAGTGGTGAACGGGACATGATTCAAAAGTTCTGAATTTTCTTAAAAATCAATTTTTTTAAAAAATCAAACCTACTTCATTTATATCAAAAAGATTACAAATAATGAAATAATCCGAAAACGTACGACACTACAGAAAGAACCAATTACATACTTGGAATCAGCAATATAAAGCTTATTACAAATATGTAAAATAAAAAAAAAAAAAATAAAAAATCAAAATGAAATATCTCGAAAGTACGACACTTTACAGAAAAACCAATTACATATTTGGGAATCAGCCATATAAAGCTTATTATCAAAATCGTAAAAAAAAAAAAAAAAAAAAATAGGGAGCTCTCAAGCCGACGGAGGACAGAGGGGGGAAGTTTCCATACCCGTAGGGAAGGAGCGGGAAGGAACCCCCGGAACACCCCAAATAGCAAAGAGCAAGGGTTCGGAGACCCCTCCCCGGAGAGGGGAAATAAATCCTCAGCCTGTCGTTACCCGCTGAAGAGCCGAGGGAAACCTGACTACTGCCATCTTTGTGCGGTATTACCCTTGGTATTCCTTTAGTTATAAAAACAAAGAAATTAAAACTGACGGAGTCTTAAAGCGTAACAGGACCTATATAATTTTTTTTGAATTTATGGTCCGTCACCACTTAAATTGATGTTAGGATCATATACTACTACGAAATTATAAAAAAAAAACAAAAAGAAAAATAATATCAAAACTGACGGAGTCGTAAAACATACAAGGTAATATAGTTATATATATAATATATATCTATATATTATATATATATATAAAATCATATATAATCATATATATATATATGATATTATTATTATATAATTTAATTTATAATATATATATATATTAGCAAAAGGTTATTTTCTGACCAGGACTCTATTTTTTTTAATCACGCCGAGCTCGAGTCGCTGTGAAAATCGCTTGTGTATCACAATAACCAAACTTTATCAGTCTGAATCGTGCAGATGATGTAAGGTATGTTTTGGTTGCTTTTTGTTGCCTCTAAAGTCTACGGTTAAGACTAAGTTCGTTATCTGTATATTCACTTTATTACGCTTTTTTGTATTATTTTTTAGTCTTTTCAATTTTCAACGAGCTATTAATATACTAAATCAGAGAAATCTAATTAAAAAATAAAATAAAATAATAGCACACTCTACAAAATGCCGTCACTTCAACGCTCAAATCGACTCAGCTACTGACCTGAGCAACTTCACGGCGACTCGAGCCACTCGATCAAAAAATGAGTCCTATTTCAGAAAGTAAACCTTTGTATATATATAATTATATATATATAATTATAAGTATATATATATATATATATATTTATATTAAATATTAAAACAGATAAATAAGCCAGTTTAGCTATAATATAAATTTATATACTATTATGACACTCTATATATACTATATTGGAAATATGCTTATATAGATAATATTAATAAAAAAGTTATAATAGAAAATTATATATATATTATATATATATATATTATTATATAAATTATATATAATATATATATATAACTAGTTATATTTATATATATTTGGTATAATTATTATATAAATGATAACTATATTATCATATATAAATATTATAAAACTGATTACTATTAATATATATATAATTTACATATATTTAATTATATAGATATATGACCACCTGATATATTTTTACGCCTCAAGTCAAATTGTCTGTGTTTTTTTTTTCTTTTTTTTTTTTTTTTTTTTTTTTTTTTTTTTTTTTTTTTTTTTTTTATTTTTTTTTTGTTTTTTTTTTTTTTTTTTTTTTTTTTTTTTTTTTTTTTTTTTTTTTTTTTTTTTTTTTTTTTTTTTTTTTTTTTTTTTTTTTTTTTTTTTTTTTTTTTTTTTTTTTTTTTTTTTTTTTTTTTTTTTTTTCTTTTTTTTTTTTTTTTTTTTTTTTTTTTTTTTTTTTTTTTTTTTTTTTTTTTTTTTTTTTTTTTAATTTTATTTATTTATTATTTCTTTTTTTTATTTTTTTTTTTTGTTTTTTTTTTTTTTTTTTACTATTTTTTTTTTTTTTTTTATTTTTTTTTTTTTTTTTTTTTTTTTTTTTTTTTTTAAGGGTGATTGGTCTAAAGTAAATAACGACTGATATTAACAATGGATAATATTATAGCTCTGAACGAAACATGTGATTCAAAAGTTCGAATATTGTGAAATGATCTTTTTAAAAGACGGGGGAAAAAAGATGAAATCGGGAGAAAATTAAATTTAGGCGAGAAAGTGTGAGATAGGGTAAATTAAATTATGTTTGAGGGTAATTTTTAAACTTATGTACATTTATGAGATATTTATAGATTAGGCTCTATGCCTTTATCTATTTATTAGTCTCATATAATATATAATAGGTATTATATATATATATGTAGTAGATGATGATATACTAATTATCTAATATATATATATAAATAATTGATATATAAAAAAATAAATATAATATCATAATAAATAAAATACTAAAAAAATATAAATAAAAAATAATAAATAAAAATATTATTTATATTACTATTAATTATATTATACTATATAATATATATATATATTATATATATATATATATAAATATATACTTTTAACTATATATATATATATAATATATCATGCTACGAAGCGAAAAGATACATTTTTGGAATCCTCGTAATTTTCACATAGGAAAATGTAAAATAAATTTTTTTTTTTGCTTTAAATAAAACGGACAATAGTAGATATAGGTATGTAGTATATATATATACTATATATATATTATTTACTATTAAGATATGCTACTATATATATATATATAGTATAGATATACGTTATATATATATATATAAAATATAGAGAATAACTATATATTCTATAATATAATGAGGTGAGTAGTAGATGTTATATTATATATATACTTACTACTACTAATATATATATATACCTTATATATATATATATAGTATACCTGAGTATTAAGGGATAGAGTAGGTAGATCATATACGGATAGGAACTTATATATATATCATATATATAATATATAGTATATATATATTATATACTATATACTTGGAGGACCATTATCTTAAAAATCAAACATTTGAAAATTAGAATACAGAAACATATATAACATATACTAATATAAATACACATATTATATATATAATTAAATATAGATAGCTATAGGGAGTGATTCCATATAGTATATGATATATAATATAAATAATTGTTTTTTGTTAAAGAGAACATATAATGAGAAGGTAAAAGAATTAACTGCTCTTTCTCTGGATTGAACCACCGGCATTGTTGCGCGTGAGGACATATGCCCGTTGCTATACAACTGAGGCTATCCCTCAAGCCAAAAACTTGGATTTCAAGACAGTTATAAAGCACCGGAGTTTCCGTCAAGGCGACATCACCAGGTGTCCAGCCCGTCCTATCTCTCGTTCTTTATATTTTAGATGGTTAATATGCATAATAATCGCAATTTGATAAGATGTTAAAGAAAAGAACATATAATGAGAAGGTAAATAAATTAACTGCCGTCTCTGGGATTGAACCACGCATTTTGCGCGTGAGGACAATATGCTCGGTGCTATACAACTGGGGCTATCCTCCAAGCCAAAAAACTTGGATTCAGAAGCAGCAGGCTTTGTTTACCCGTCAAGGCGACAATCACCAGGTGTCCAGCCTTCCGTACCTCGTTCTTTTATATTTTAGATGTTAAATATTGCATAAAATGCAAATAATAAGATTGTTAAAGAAAGAACATAAATGAGAAGGTAAAGAATTAATGCCTTCTCTGGGATTGGAACCACCGCATGTTGCGCGTGAGGACAATATGCCCGTGTATAACAACTGAGCTCTCCAAGCCAAAAAACTTTGATTCAAGAACAGTTATAAAACAACCGTTCTTTCTTTAACATCTTATCAAATTTGGCGATTATTATCAATATTAACATCTAAAATCAAGACGAGAGATAGGACAGGCCTGGACCTGGTGATGTCGCCTTGACGGGAACTCGGTTGCCTTATAATTGTTTTGAATCCAAGTTATTTGGCTTGGAGGATAGCTCAGTTGTATAGACCGGCAATTGGTCCTCACGCGCAACATGCGGTGGTTTCAATCCCAGAGAAGGCAGTTAATTCTTTACCTTCTTCAATTATATGTTCTTTCTTTCACATCTTATCTAATTGCGATTATTATGCAAAATATTTAACATCTAACAATAAAAAGAAACGAGAGATAGGACAGGCCTGGACACCTGGGTGATGTTCGCCTGACAGGAAACTCGGTTGCTTTATAACTGTTTTTGATCCCAGTTTTTTGGCTTGGAGGAAAGCTCAGTTGTATAGCACGGGGCATATTGTCCTCACGCGCAACCAATGCGGTGGTTCAATCCAGAGAAGGCAGTTTAACTGCCTTCTCTTATATGTTCTTTCTTTAACATCTTATCAATTTGCGATTATTATGCAAATATTTTTAACATCTAAAATAAAGAACGAGAGATAGGACCAGCTGGAAACCTGGTGAGGTCGCCTTGACGGGAACTCGGTTGCTTTATAACTGTTCTTTAAAATTCAAGTTTTTTGGCTTGGAGGATAGCTCAGTTGTATAGCACCCGGCATATTGTCTCACGCGCAACATGCGGAGGTTCAATCCCAGAGAAGGCAGTTAATTCTTTACCTTCTCATTATATGTTCTTTCTTTAATCAATCTTATCAAATTGCGATTATTATGCAATTTTTAACATCTATATATATAGTATATTATATAATATAATATATAATATAATATATATATATATAATGTATATTATATTATATATATTATTATATATATATATATAATATCATAATATATATATATTTATATATTATTATATATATATAATATATAATATTATAATATAATATTATATATATATATATATAAATATATATATAAATTATATATTAGATATATAAAAAAATATAAAACTTTTATATTATTAAATAGTGATTATATATAAGTTATCCAAAATTGATTATTTTTGAAAAAATATAAATATTTGACGATTTTCCTATATGCAGCGTTACTATAATGGCGGAACGCGAAGGTTAAAAATCTAAAAAGTCAAAGAAATTCATTTTATTCATATATATTTTCGTACATTTATCATGAAACCCATAACAAATAATTTGTTCGAAACGTAAATATAAATAGAAAACACTGATTTCGGCCTTACACCTATTTAGAATATTTTTCCGCAGAATAGTTTTCAGACGAATTTTACCTAAATTTGTACCTAACGTAACTTAACTTAACCTAACAACATAACCAAACTTAATATATATTATATATATAAATATAATATATATATATATTAATATATTTTATATATATATTATATATATATAATATATATATAAATATATATAATAATATAATATATTATATATATATATATATATATATATATATATAATATATATAAAATTATTCTCTTTTCTTGTGCTTTATTTTTACCAAAAAAAGTAAAATAAAATTTTCAAAATAATTAGTTCATTACTTAACTTTCGGTTGTGGTGACTACTTTTCTACACCAGCGTTTCCCACCTTGTGCTACCGTAACCCCTGAGGTACCGCAGACCCGTTGGGGGTAGTGGATAATACATACTGTAAGGTGAACACTAAATGATGAAGGAATTTGGGCCCCGCCACCGTGGTTAACCACATATATAAAAAATTTATAAATGTAAATTAAAATCATAATTAAAAAGCCTAAAAGTTCATTTAATTTGAGGT
>JABUQX010090749.1:30000-38987 GCA_015478945.1 Trachelipus rathkii | reverse complement strand
ATCTTATTTTGCGGGATAACGATTGATTTATACTACTATTATTTTGTTTATGCACTGTAAATATATGACTAAAAACCCGTTTGTCTTATTCCTGGACCCTAGTTGGAGACTGTAGAACCTTGTAGACCTCCCGCGTGTATGGTGGCTCAGACTGATTAGTGTGTCCGGCAACATATTTTTGGTGGCACGCTAGCGCGGATCGGACCCTTTTATTATTCTTTTGTTAGACAGTATATTTTATAATATCGTGTTGAGCAGTCTCCGATTGGGTCGCAGGTTGAGGCAGAGGGATTTGATACTCAATTTTTTCTCACGATAATAATTTTTTTTACTAAAAGGATACTGGGGTGTGGAAACACTTCGTGCATTACGTACACCACACAGGGTGATAATTTTTTTTTTGATTTAGTGTATTTTTTTGTCCTGGTGATAATACTGGTGATTCACGATGGGGACTGAAGAAGAGGTTAAGAAAGATGAGGCTTCTGGAGGTTCCAAGGTTATGGAGCATCTGGAAGGATTTCAGAATGCCCTGGTAGAGGAGTCAAAGAGTTTAGATGTAGAGAAGGTGTTGTTAATAATGAAAAACTGTGTACAGGCTTTAGAGGCATCAAAAGGAGAAAACCTGGTTGTAGAACTGGATAAAGGGAAGGACGATAAAGTGAATACGGATCTATCAGTGAGAAAAAAGGATCCGGTTAAAAGTAAACAAAGGGTGCAATATGCACTACAGTATAGAAATGAGGTTAATGATGAAACAGAAGATGAAATTTTTGAAAGGAGGACTGAAGTGGATAACGAAAGTGACGAAATAAGAAGGAGGAAGAGGAAGAATAGAAGGAGGAAACAACCAGTAAGGAAGTATACATGTGATGAGAGCACGGCATCAGAAGTGGAGTCGGAGGTTGAAAGCGAAGTGGATAAAGGAGGACAGTTATGGTTAAAAAGGCTAGTGGAACTAGAGAAATCAGGAATGGAGTCAAACTTGGCTGTAAACAGGGTCCTCATTATTTTGGCAGGTGAACTGCTAGAAGTGATGAGGACTTACAGCAGGGCAAATATTAAGGCGGTGAAACCATTGAAATACGGTGAAGAAAAAGTCCAAACGTTCGATGCCTTCATTGAAGACTTCGAGCGCTATGCGAAGGAGCAGCTCGGAAGTGACAAAAACAGATGGGTGGTAGAATTAAGGAACTTTTTGGAAGGTGGAGCATTAAGGATGTATTTCAGCATGTACAGGGCTAAGGTGAAATATGTCACGGTGGTTACAAGGTTGAGAAACTGGTGCAAGGAGGGAAAGGATAGTGAGGTCATGGATCTCCAGAAGGAGTTTTGGAGAATGGAGATGAAGAGGAAGGAGAAAATCGCTGAATTTGCATTACGGATGCAGACAACCTATGAGACGAAGAACAAAGAGACAAGGAGACACTAAAAAAGCAATTTATAAGATGCCTGCCCAAGAAAATAGCAAGACGATTTAAGTTACGGATGGGAGGCGAAAAAGAAAGTCTGAGGGTGAGATGGAAAGATATGGTGAACTGGGCTCGTGATGAGGATGAACTGGATGAAAACACGGAACCGGAGGCTGATACAATTCCGATATGGGCGGCCATCCCTCAAGGAGAAGAAAAAAGGACGTATGCAGACAGGGTGCGGTATGGACAACCGGCACCACAACGTAGTAGTGGACCAAGGGAATATGATAGAAGGTCTGGTGGACCGAATAGTGGACCAGGGTTAAGGTGCCATCATTGTGACAGGGTTGGGCACATGAAACGTGACTGCTGGCGGTTTAATGGGTGGTGCTTGGCTTGTGGGAGCGGTGAGCATAGACTGATGGATTGTCCAATAAGAAGAGGACAAGGATTCCAACGTAGGAGTGAAAACAACGAACAGGGACAAGAGACTCAGAGAGTAGTGGAAAGAAAATGTTTCTTGTGTGAGGAGATCGGACACTGGCGTGATTCTTGTCCAATGAGGGAAGAAATAGAGGAGTTAAAAAAGAAAAGGAAAACAACGAGTTCGGGAAACGAACTTGCTCCGCCATCAGCCGGGACGTGTCGGAGCCAGCCACAACAGGGATAGATAAACAGGAGGCCCCGGTTATTCAGGACAGGTGGATAATGAATCCGGAGGCAGAGGAGTTTGTTACAGGTCAAGGTGGAAGGGTGATTGAGTCGTTGCCACAACGTACCCAGAGGAGAGAGAAGAAGGAGATTATGGAAATAATGTCAGGAGTTTACAATACAACGGGTGATACAGGAATGATGGGTGTTGACAGTGTGAAGATTGCATCTCTGATAAAGTTTAACGTAAAATTGGATAGTGTGGAAATGTTAGCAGCGGTAGATTCGGGATCCCAATACTGTTTGATAGGGAAAAAGGAGCTCGGGAAGATTCCGAATCCGACGGTAATAAGCAAGGAAATGAGATTGAGAGGTCTGGGTGATCCTCAACAGAGTGTAGAGTCTCATCAAACAGTGATCTTGGAGGTCACTATTGATGACATTAAGTACGGACAATTGGAATTTCTGGTTCTTGAGGATTTAAAGGAAGGAGTAATGTTAGGTATGCCTTTCCTGGTGGGAAATAGCATAAAGTTTGACATTAGAGATGGATCAATTAGACGTTATGGTGATAATGGTGTACGAGAGCAAGTATACGTAATGGGTGGAACTGAAAACTGTATAAGAACGGTAACAAGGATTCCGGTACATACAACGGAGACAATAGTGATTGATAAGAATAACTGGGACCGGTTAAAGTAAAATGGAAGTCGAAACAGGTCAAACCAAGGAGTAATGAAGGGCAGTACCGTGCAAAACCAGAGGAGCTATTGGTAGAAGGTAGAGAAGATTGCAAAAGGGGATATAACCACCGATTTAAGGTTTTACCCGGTTTGGTGAAATGGAATGAGGAGGAAGGTACGGTACTGTTAAAGAAATTAATACCAGGGTCCTTAAAGTTAAACACAGGTGAACAAATAGGAATAGCACACTTGCTAGTAGATGAGGATAAATTAAAGAGGTATGGGGTTACGACATGTACAGTAAACACAACGGTACGGGAAGTGACAGAACGAGGAGATGAACAAGAATGGACGAAGGAAAAGTTGAAAGACGAAATTAAATTCATGGTGGAGTTACATCCAGAACAGATCGAACAGGTTTTGGAGGTGTTGTGGAAAAACAAAATGGCTTTTAGCAGGAGTGATGCGGACGTCAGTCAAACTGCGATGACCCCATATAAGATTAGATTGCATGATTACACACCAATTTACCAACGAGCTAGGAGATTTGATCAGAAAACCAACCAGGAGATTGAACAGCAGGTGGAAGAGTTATGTATGAAAGACATAGCTGAACCTTGCGCAGCGGAATGGAGTTCACCGGTGGTGCCGATCCGTAAAAAGGATGGTACACTCAGGTTATGTGTGGACTATAGAAGGTTAAATCAGGTAACGGAGGCAGACAAATTCCCAATGGCGAATATTCAGGAAACTATTTACGCATGTCACGGGGTTAAGTACTTTACTAACATGGATCTGGTTAAGGGCTACTATCAAATGAACCTGGCAGAGGATAGTAGAGACTTCACGGCTTTCTCCACGGTGAGCGGACAGTACCGGTTCAAAAGATTAAGCTTTGGCTTAAAGAACGGTCCAGCAGCGTTTCAGCGAGAAATGCAAAGGATAATGATGGGATTTAGTAAAGATAAGGTGGTGGTGTACTTGGATGATGTGTTATTAATGTCAAAAGGTTTTGAGGAGCACTTGCTGCTAATAGACAAGGTATTACAACGGTTTTGTGAGGCCAACGTAAAGGTGAAGGTTGGGAAATGTAGTTGGGTGCGAGGAGAAGTAAAGTTTCTAGGACATATAATCAGTAGAACTGGGATCAGGAAGCTTCCGGAGTTTGTAGAACAGGTTGATAAACTGGAGAGGCCAAACACTGTTGGAGAGTTAAGAAGGTATCTGGGCATGATAAACTTTCAGAGGAAATTTATAAAGAACTGTTCGGAAGTGGCAGCACCCCTTAATGCACTAACGGGAGGCAGACGAAAAGATGTGATTGAGTGGACGGAGGAAAGAGTGAAGGCATTTACAGGATTAAAAGAGGGAATGAAGGAATTGGTAGAACTGGCGTTCCATGACTTTTCGGAAGGAGCGAACAAGCTGGAATTGTTTGTGGATGCCAGTGGTTCTAGTATTGGAGCTGGTCTATGCCAAAAACAAGCTGACGAAAGGAGGGCTATAGCCTTTAATTCGCACTCTTTCAATGCGTGTGAGAGGAATGCGTCAACCATTGAAAGGGAGTCCCTGGCAATAAGGTGGGGTATTAAAAGTTTCAGGCCGTTTCTACTGGGCAAGGAGTTTATTTTATTTACGGACCATCGGCCATTAGTTTACCTACACAAGATGAAGTTAGTTGACAGTAAGCTAGCACGAGTGTTGGACGACTTGAGTGAATACAGTTTTGAGATACAATACTACCCGGGGAAAGAGAACATCTTTGCAGATGCATGGTCCAGGTGTAACAGGAGGGATGATCAGGGTGAAGCACCGGTAGATCTGGATGTTTTGCCAAAAGGGTTAATCATAGTAAAGGAGGTCCCCGGTGGAGCAGACGCACTGTTTGTCAGCTTGCAAGTCGTTTTGGAGAATGCCCAGGTTAGGAACCTGGAAAGGGATCACAAGGCTTTAAGAGACAACTTAGCAACCACTTTAAGGGACAATCAGAAATTATACGGAATAGGCAGACAACAGAAGATGCTGAAGTATTTAAAGGCATTACGATTACCTGGTAGAGAACCAATACCGGAGGTATTGCTGGTGGCAAGTGACTTGTTTAGGGTAATAATCTGGTTGCACCATGGTACGTGCTGTTCTGTAAAGTATATTGGACCCAGGGTGAGAGAGGAAAACGACTTGAAAAACGTTCACATACAGGTGCGGGGTGGAACGCACTTTAACCCTTTGAGGGATGATGGTACGTTCAACAGGTGTACGGAAAACACTATGGTGGACGAGCGTCCAATTCAGGAGGAATCACAGCAGGAAGAAGAGGAGTTAGAGGAGTTAGAAATCGACCGTACAAATGAAGAACTGGGAATTAATTTAATGATGCGAGAAAGAAAACACTTGTCCAAGTTACTCCTCTCAATCATATATTGAGAGGAGTAACTTGGCAAGAAGTTTGTATTGGTGAAGTGCGCAAGTGCGCATTTTTAGACACGGGTGCTGTAATTAGCCTGATCCAGAAAAGTGTGGTTGACGATTTAAACAATTTTGGACATATCTTAAGGAGCTGGGAAGTAGATTTGGTACTAAACGGAGTGGCTCAGGACATTGTGAAATGTAATCAGGCTGTGGAAGTGGAAATTAGCACTCGCTACAGAAGGGTGTTGTTTCCATTGGTGGTGATACCGGACGGGTTTATTCCAGCATGTATGTTGTTAGGGATGAATTACCTGGTGGAGGTAGAAGCGGCATTGGACTTTGGTGAGGGAATAGTGTGTCATGGAGATGACGCAGATGATGTGAGCGATTCATTTCTTGCAACGGTGGGCGCATATAATGTAACAATTCAAGGTGAAAAAGAGGGTAATGTACTGTCGGCACAGGACATTATTGATCTTCAGGAAAGGTCAGAGGTGGTAAGGAGGCTGAAGGAAAAGGTGCAGAAGAAACAGACACTAACAAAAAAAGATACACTATTCAAGGAATTTTTTAGGTACCGGGATGACTTCTTGATAAACAGGTCAATCTTAGTAAAGAAGATGGGACCAGGACAGGCTAGTGCAGTTATTGGATTTAAACAGGTGGTGAGCGTATGTGTCATAACACACCGGAACATGGCGCACATTGGAAGAGACAAATTGTTGGACCTGGTGTCCAGGCACGTATGGCATCCAAGGATTTCATCGGTGGTGCAGGAAGTATGTCGGACGTGCCCAAAGTGTCAATTGTATAAGATTGACCACCAGGTGATATTTCCGCCCATCTGGAAAATAGAGGTCAAGAACCCCTTTGAGCTGGTGGCAGTAGATGTAATGGCGATGCCGAAAACAAGGAAAGGGAATGTGGCATGTCTGGTGGCAATAGATCATTGCAGTAAGTGGGCTATGGTGAAGCCCCTAAGGGATAAATCGGAAAGAGTGTGGTTGACGCTTTCGAGTGCGAAATGTTACCGGCTTTTGTGAGGTTACCCTACAAGGTACTGACGGATAACGGAGTAGAGTTTAGGAGTGGCAGGTTCGAGGAAATGTTGCGGAATTACGGTATTGGACACATCTACAGCAGTCCTTACAAGCCAGCAAGTAACGGGGCTGTGGAACGCGCCAATAGAACTTTTGCCGAGTTCTTAAGGAACATCATGGAAGAAGGTGCCGATTGGGATACTTCATTGACAAGGGCAGTGCTAGTTTACAATGGTACGAAGCATACGGAGTTGGGAATGTCCCCAGAGGAAAAACTAATGGTGGAAAGGCATGAAAAAGGAAGGGTGATACCAATCCCGAGGAGTCAACAGGAAAAATGGCAGGAAGGACACCCTAACTGGTTACCGTATGCGGTGGGAGTAAGGGTTAAAAGGAAGGTTGTCACGGTTGATAGGAGTTTAGACAAAAAGTTAGGCAAGAAATATGAAGGGTCATTTTGTAATCACCAAGGTAATCATATCCGGAGGAATGTCGTATGACATAAAAGGAAAAACAAAGGTAGCTAGGGTACATTACTCGCATTTAAAGGTGTGGGCGGATCCCCCGGAATACCTTAGACAGTATTTCCAGTGTGAGGAGGTGGAACCGGAGAAAAAGGAATACCAGGGAGAAATAGAAAGGATGGAACAGGTACGTGAAGAAAGTATAGTCCATGTACCATGGGTTGGACAAGTAACACAGGAGGCACAAACACCGAAGAAACAAGGAGCAAAAATTAAGGAAGCATGGATATTGTTAAAACAAATACATTACAGGGAGTAACTGGTAAAAGAAGTGTGTCGGTGCAGACAGAGGACCAGGTGGGAGACAATAAAGGCACCCAAACGGAGAGTGTCAGCATGATACTTTCACCGGTGGATACGAGTGAACAACTTGAATGGTTCAACGAGGTAGGAGTAGATAATGACCAGGAGAGCGAATTTGACATTGAAGCATTTGAGAGATCATTAAGGTTCCCAAAAGATAGTTACACGCTCGGAGTAAGAGTCAGCGACGAGAGTAAGGAGGAAACGGATTTAGATTTGGACGAGATAGTAGGTTCAATTGAAAACCAGGAGGTAGTAGCTACTGAGAACCAAGATACCAGACTTTGAGACACACGAGGAAGATCAGGTGGAGGAAGTAGGAGAAGTCAATATCAAGGTGACTAGCCCCGAGGGTTCAGAATATAGGCCAAGATCGATTTATGAAGAGCTTATGGAAGTAGGTGAGGTCCCGGACGCTATGATGATTGGTACCAGTGCTAGACAACAGGAACGGAGGGCATCAGAACCAGAGGATCTGTACAGGGCACCGTTTACAAGGTCGAGAGGATCGGTACCGGAACAGCCAAACGTAATTGAGGAGGTTATAAAGTATGCAGAAAGGACTGAGCAACGAAGGAGAGCATCAAACTGGAAGGATGGAATAGGTAGAAGGTTGCGCTTGATTATTTTTTCTTTATTAAGATTGTGTGCACATTTGGAGGGGGAGTTATAATAGGCGGAGTACTATTATTGATATTGAAATCTACCAACCTAACTAAGAGCGGCGTACGCAGACCTAGAAAAATGCTCATTTCTCGTTTATCAAGGATAGTGAAAGGTTATAGAAACTGGTGTGTGAAACTGGAATTGTTTTGAGCGTCTTCAAAAGTAAAAAGTCGAAGTGATTTTCGAGTAATTGGTTCGTGAAACTTACTGGATTTAAGTTTAGTGGAAGTAAAAGTTTAAGATCATCAATTCCCCAAAGCTGGGTAAGTTATATCTTTATATTTTTGGAAAAAGTAAAAACTAATTGGGAAGATTTCGGCATATTGTTAAAAAATATATTTATAAAAACTGGTCAGAAAGTCGAATAATTATGATGAATTAAAAGCAGGAAACTGACGTAATCAGAGATTGAGGAGTTGAGAAAGAAGAAAAATGATAAAAAGACAAGCCGTAGGTATATATAATAAAAGTAGATTTATTAGAGACGGTTACAGGTTTGGTTAGGAAAATAATGTTATTGAGGTGTTACGTAACTAATTATATGTGAATTTAAGTTACCAATTGTTGTGTCAGGTGTGTATATTATGGGAGATGAATTAATCGATATAGTTACTAGTATTATATTTGTAAATATTTATTAGTTACTAGGATTGCCGAGTATGTGAAGAAATAGAGGAGCAAATACGTTAATTGAGATGGGAGTAGAGGGCAAAAAGTACGAAAGATAAGGGTTAAAGGTTTGGAGAGAAATAGTGAATGAACAAAGGTGTGAGGAAAGTTTATTATTATAAAAAAAAAGTATGTTATATTATATTATAATTATTATATATTATTATTATATTATTTATTATTTTTTATATTATTATTATTATTATATTATTATTCATTATTACATATTAAGTTTAATATTATTTATATATTAATATTTTATTATAGTATTATTTTATTATATTATTAAATTATTATTTATTATTATATTATTATTTATTATTATTTTATTATATTAATTATTATTATTATTATATTTTGCTAGACCGGTATATTTGCTAAGTATGTTTGTGTGAATGTAAGGAGCTCCGTAGAAGTGTGTACATATTAGGTTAGCGTTTTTAATTAAATTACAGCGATTATATATTATTATATTATTATTATTATTATTATTATAATTATTACTATATTTATTATTATTATTTTATATTATTAATCAGTATGATTATTATTATTTGTATATATAGATTTTTTATTATTATTTTAATTATTATTATTAATATTATTATTATTATATTATATTATATT